>JALXJV020000012.1:11504770-11620669 GCA_024633595.2 Lepomis macrochirus | reverse complement strand
GGACATGATAGATGTGCCACAGAAATTTCGTTCATGTAGGTCAAACGTGCAGCAGGGGCTACTTCGTTAAAGGTCACTTCCTGTTGCCAGCAGGTGGCGCTATGACCGTGGGTGCATGTTGGCATGTACATGTGTTCAGGGCGGGACTCTTGTCAATTGTGTCAAATTTGGTCCAGATCTGAGCATATACAGCCAAGTTACTACAACTTCCTGTTTCATGGCGAGTCATCGACACCACGGATACGCCCATTGACGAAAACGCGCAGATAGCACAACTTTTCATCGTCAATACCTTTAGAAGGCACAGCAGATATTTGAAGTCGATCGGTCTAAATCTCTAGGAGGAGTTAGTTAAAGTACGGAGTGTGTAAATCATCCAAAAATTGACATAAAAATTCAAAATGGCCGACTTCCTGTTGAGTTTAGGGCATAGCTCCAAGAGACGTTTTGGTACGTCAGGACATGATAGATGTGCCACAGAAATTTCGTTCATGTAGGTCAAACGTGCGGCAGGGGCTGCTTCATTAAAGGTGACTTCCTGTTGCCAGCAGGTGGTGCTATGACCGTGGGTGCATGTTGGCATGTACATGTGTTCAGGGCGGGACTCTTGTCAATTGTGTCAAGTTTGGTCCAGATCTGAGCATATACAGCCAAGTTACTACAACTTCCTGTTTCATGGCGAGTCATCGACGCCACGGACACGGCCATTGACAAAAACGCTCAGATAGCACAACTTTTCATCATCAATGCCTTTAGAAGGCACAGCAGATATTTGAAGTCGATCGGACTAAATCTCTAGGAGGAGTTAGTTAAAGTACGGAGTGTGTAAATCATCCAAAAATTGACATAAAAATTCAAAATGGCCGACTTCCTGTTGAGTTTAGGGCATCGCTCCAAGAGACTTTTTGGTACGTCAGGACATGATAGATGTGCCACAGAAATTTCGTTCATGTAGGTCAAACGTGCGGCAGGGGCTGCTTCATTAAAGGTGCCTTCCTGTTGCCAGCAGGTGGCGCTATGACCGTGGGTGCATGTTGGCATGTACATGTGTTCAGGGCGGGACTCTTGTCAATTGTGTCACATTTGGTCCAGATCTGAGCATGGACAGGCAAGTTACTACAACTTCCTGTTTCATGGCGAATCATCGACGCCACGGACACGCCCATTGACGAAAACGCGCAGATAGCAACAACTTTAGCTCGTCAATGCCTTTAGAAGGCACAGCAGAAATTTGAAATCGATCGAACTAAATCCCTAGGAGGAGTTAGTTAAAGTACGGAGTGTGTAAATCGTCCCAAAATGGCCACCTAAATCAAAATGGCGGACTTCCTGTCAAGTTTAGGGTATGGGTTCTTGAGGCTTTTTTGTGCGTCTTGATATGATACACGTCCCCACCGAGTTTCGTGCATGTAGGTCGAACGTGGACGAGGGCTAATTTTTTCTAATTTTCTAGGTGGCGCTAGCGAGCCATTTTGCCCCGCCCATCCGCGAAACCCACAAAATACGAAATTTTTCACCAGTCCTGACATGCGTGCCAAATTTGGTGAGTTTTCGAGCATGTTGCGGCCGCGAAAAGTCAGCTTACTTTGCAGAAAAAGAAAGAAAAAAAAAAAGAAAAATTAAAGCTGCAAGCAGCGATGGGCGGGCCCTCGCACACGTAGCGCGTCGGGGTGTGAGCCGGTCGCGGTGCCTATTGTGGACCCCTGCCTGTGCGGCTGTGAATTTTCTATGCGCTTCGGACGTTGCATGAAGGTTTGGTACCTCACTTCCTGTTGCCAGCAGGTGGCGCTATGACTGTAGGTGAATGTCGGCATGTAGATCTGTTCAGGGCGGGACTCTTGTAAAGCGTGTAAAGTTTCGTACAGATATGAGCATGTACACTGAAGTTACAACAACTTCCTGTGTCATGGCGAAGAATAGAGCTTTGACGCCATGCCACGGACACGCCGATTCACTAAAACGCCGCAGATAGCACAACTTTTCATTGTCAATGTCTTTAGAAGGCACAGCAGAAATTTGAAGTTGATTCGACTATATCTCTAGGACGAGTTAGTTAAAATAGGGAGTGAGTAAATCATCCAAAAATGGCCACAAAAATTAAAATGGCCGACTTCCTGTTGAGTTTAGGGCGTCGCTCCAAGAGGCTTTTTTGTGCATCTGGACATGATAGATGTACCCCAGAAATTTCGTACATGTAGGTCAAACGTGCGGCGGGGGCTGCTTCGTTAAAGGTCACTTCCTGTTACCAGCAGGTGGCGCTATGACTGGGGGTGAATGTCGGCATGTAGATTTGTTCAGGGCGTGACTCTTGTCAAGCGTGCAAAATTTGGTGCAGATCTGAGCATGTACAGCTAAGTTAGAACCACTTCCTGTGTCATGGCGATGACTTGATCTTTGATGCCACGCCACGGACACGCCCATTGACGAAAACTCGCAGATAGCACAACTTTTCATCGTCAATGCCCTTAGAAGGCACAGCAGAAATTTGAAATCAATCCGACTGAATCCCTAGGAGGAGTTAGTTAAAGTACGTAGTGTGTAAATCACCAAAAACTTGACGTAATATTCAAAATGGCGGACTTCCTGTCAGGTTTAGGGCATCGCTCCAAGAGGCTTTTTTGTACGTCTTGACATGATACATGTCCCCCCAAAATTTCGTGCGTAAAGATATAACCTGCGGCCGGGGCTGCTTTGTTAAAGGTCACTTCCTGTCGCCAGAAGGTGGCGCTATGACTGCGGGTAAATGTCGGCATGTAGATTTGTTCAGGGCGGGACTCTTGTCAATAGTGTCAAATTTCGTGCAGATCTGAGCATGCACAGCCAAGTTACAACAACTTCCTGTTTCATGGCGAATCATCAACGCCACGGACACGCCCATTGACGAAAACGCGCAGATAGCACAACTTTTCATCGTCAATGCCTTTAGAAGGCACAGCAGAAATTTGAAGTTGATCCGACTAAATCCCTAGGAGGAGTTCGTTAAAGTACGGAGTGTGTAAATCACCAAAAAATTGCCATAAAATTCAAAATGGCCGACTTCCTGTTGAGTTTAGGGCATTGCTCCAAGAGGCTTTTTTGTGCGTCTGCACATGATAGATGTTCCACAGAATTTTCGTACATGTAGGTGAAACGTGCGGCGGGGGCTGCTTCGTTAAAGGTCACTTCCTGTTTCCAATAGGTGGCGCTATGACTCTGGTTGAATGTTGGCATGTACATTTGTTCAGGGCGGGACTCTTGTCAAATGTACAAAATTTGGTGCAGATCTGAGCATTTATAGCGAAGTTACTACAACTTCCTGTTTCATGGCGAATCGTCGACGCCACGGACACGCCCATCGACGAAAACGCGCAGATAGCACAACTTTACATCGTCAATGCCTTTAGAAGGCACAGCAGAAATTTGAAGTCGATCGGACTAAATCCCTAGGAGGAGTTCGTTAAAGTACGGAGTGTGCAATTCGTCCCAAAATGGCCACCAAAATCAAAATGGTGGACTTCCTGTCGAGTTTAGGGTATGGGTTCTTGAGGCTTTTTTGTGCGTCTTCATATGATACACGTCCCCACCAAATTTCGTGCATGTAGGTGGAACGTGGACGAGGGGCTAATTTTTTCCAATATTCTAGGTGGCGCTAGCGAGCCATTTTGCCACGCCCATCCGCGAAACCCACAAAATACGAAATTTTTCACCAGTCCTGACATGCGTGCCAAATTTGGTGAGTTTTCGAGCATGTTGCGCCGCGAAAATTGGAGCTTACTTTGCAGAAAAAGAAAAAGAAAAAAAAAAAAGAAAATTAAAGCTGCAAGCAGCGATGGGCGGGCCCTCGCACCTGTAGCGCGTTGGGGTGTGAGCCGGTCGCGTTGCCTATTGTGGACCCCTGCCTGTGCGGCAGTGAATTTTCTATGGGCTTCGGACGCTGCATGAAGGTTTTGTAACTCACTTCCTGTTGCCAGTGGGCTGCGCTATGACTGTGGGTGGATGTCTGCATGTACATGAGTTGAGGGCGGGACTCTTATCCTACATGGAAATTTTGGTGCCGATGTGAGCATGTACAGTGAAGTTACAACCACTTCCTGGGTCATGGCAAAGACTTGATCTTTGACGCCACGCCACGGACACGCCCATTGACGAAAACGCACAGATAGCACAACTTTTCATCATCAATGCCTTTAGAAGGTACAGCAGAAATTTGAAGTCGATCCGACTAAATTTCTAGGAGGAGTTCGTTAAAATACAGTGTGTGTAAATCATCCAAAAATTGCTTTAAAATTCAAAATGGCCGTCTTCCTGTTGAGTTTAGGGCATCGCTCCAAGAGGCTTTTTTTTGCGTCTGGACATTATACATGACTCCAAAAAATTTCCTGCATGTAGATGACACGTGCGGCGGGGGCTGCTTCGTTAAAGGTCACTTCCTGTTGCCAGCAGGTGGCGCTATGACTGTGGTTGAATTTTGGCATGTAGTTTTGTTCAGGGCGGGACTCTTGTCAAACGTATAAAATTTCGTGCAGATCTGAGCATGTATAGCGAAGTTACTACAACTTCCTGTTTCATGGCGAATCATCGACGCCACGGACACGCCCATTGACGAAAAAGCGCAGATAGCACAACTTTTCATCGTCAATGCCTTTAGAAGACACAGCAGAAATTTGAAGTCGATCTGATTACATCCCTAGGAGGAGTTAGTTAAAGTACGGAGTGTGTAAATCATCCAAAAATGGACACACAATTCAAAATGGCTGACTTCCTGTTGAGATTAGAGGAGTGGTCCAAGAGGCTTTTTTGTACGTCTGGACATGATAGATATACTACAGAAATTCTGTAACTCTAGGTTAAACGTAGGCGGGGCTGCTTCGTTAAATGTCACTTCCTGACGCCAGCAGGTGGCGCTATGACTGTGGGTAAATGTCGGCATGTACTTTTGTTCAGGGCGGGACTCTTGTCAAACGTGCAAAATTTCGCGCAGATGTGAGCATGTACACTGAAGTTATAACAACTTCCTGTTTCATGGCGAATCATGGACGCCACGGACACGGCCATTGACGAAAACGCGCAGATAGCACAACTTTTCATCGTCAATGCCTTTAGAAGGCACAGCAGAAATTTGAAGTCGATCCGACTAAATCCCTAGGAGGAGTTCGTTAAAGTACGGAGTGTGTGAATCGTCCCAAAATGGCCGCCAAATTCAAAATGGCGGACTTCCTGTCGAGTTTAGGGTATGGGTTCTTGAGGCTTTTTTGTGCGTCTTGATATGATACACGTCCCCACCAAATTTCGTCCATGTAGGTCAAACGTGGACGAGGGGCTAATTTTTTCTAATTTTCTAGGTGGCGCTAGCGAGCCATTTTGTCCCGCCCATCCGCGAAACCCACAAAATACGAAATTTTTCACCAGTCCTGACACGTGTGCCAAATTTGGTGAGTTTTCGAGCATGTTGCGACCGCTAAAAATGAGCTTACTTTGCAGAAAAAAAAAAGAAAAAAAAAAATAATCCTTACAATTTCAATAGGGTCCTCGCACCGTTAGTGCTCGGCCCCAATAATCCTTACAATTTCAATAGGGTCCTTCGCGACCGCTAGTGCTCGGCCCTAATTAAAGCTGCAAGCAGCGATGAGTGGCCCTCGCACATGTAGCGCCGTCGAGTGTGAGCAAGTCGCGTTGCCTATTGTGGACCTCTGCCTGTGCAGCTGTGAATTTGCTACGCGATTCAGACGTTGCATGAAGGTTTTGTACCTCACTTCCTGTTGCCAGCAGGTGGCGCTATGACTGTGGGTGAATGTCGGCATGTACATGTGTTCAGGGCGGGACTCTTATCAAACATGTAAAATTTCGGTACAGATCTGAGCATGTACACTGAAGGTACAACCACTTCCTGTGTCATGGCGATGAGTTGATCTTTGACGCCACGCCACGGACACACCCATTGACAAAAATGCACAGATAGCACAACTTTTCATCGTCAATGCCTTTAGAAGGTACAGCAGAAATTTGAAGTCGATCCGCCTAACTCCCTAGGAGGAGTTTGTTAAAGTACGGAGTGTGTAAATCGTCCAAAAATGGCCATAAAATTCAAAATGGCCGACTTCCTGTTGCGTTTAGGGCATCGCTCCAAGAGGCTTTTTGTGCGTCTGGACATAATACACGTGCCACAGAAATTTCGTACATGTAGGTAAAGCGTGCGTGGCGGGACTGCTTCGTTAAAGGTCACTTCCTGTTGCCAGCAGGTGGCGCTATGACTGTGGGTGAATGTCGGCATGTACATGTGTTCAGGGCGGGACTCTTGTCAAACGTGCAAAATTTCGTGCAGATCTGAGCATGTACAGCCAAGTTACTACAACTTCCTGTTTCATGGCTGAATCATCGACGCCACGGACACGCCATTGATGAAACCGCGCAGATAGCACAACTTTACATCGTCAATGCCTTTAGAAGGCACAGCAGAAATTTGAAGTCGATCCGACTAAATCCCTAGGAGGAGTTAGTTAAAGTACGGAGTGTGTAAATCATCCAAAAATTGACATTAAATTCAAAATGGCGGACTTCCTGTTGAGTTTAGGGCATGGCTCCAAGAGGCTTTTTTGTGCGTCTGGAAATGATACATGTGCCACAGAAATTTCGTACATGTAGGTCAAACGTGGGGCGGGGGCTGCTTCGTTTAAGGTCACTTCCTGTTGCCAGCAGGTGGCGCTATGACTGTGGGTGAATGTCGGCATGTACATTTGTTCAGGGCGGGACTCTTGTCAAACGTGCAAAATTTCGTGGCAGATCTGAGCATGTACAGCCGAAGTTACTACAACTTCCTGTTTCATGGCTGAATCATCGACGCTCACGGACACGCCCATTGGCGAAAACGCGCAGATAGCACAACTTTACATCGTCAATGCCTTTAGAAGGCACAGCAGAAATTTGAAGTCGATCCGACTAAATCCCTAGGAGGAGTTCGTTAAAGTACGGAGTGTGCGAATCGTCCCAAAATGGCGGCCAAATTCAAAATGGCGGACTTCCTGTCGAGTTTAGGGTATGGGTTCTTGAGGCTTTTTTGTGCGTCTTGATATGATACATGTCCCCACCAAATTTCGTCCATGTAGGTCGAACGTGGACGAGGGGCTAATTTTTTCTAATTTTCTAGGTGGCGCTAGCGAGCCATTTTGCCCCGCCCATCCGCGAAACCCACAAAATACTGAAATTTTCACCAGTCCTGACATGCGTGCCAAATTTGGTGAGTTTTCGAGCATGTTGCGGCCGCGAAAATGGGGCTTACTTTGCAGAAAAATAATAATAAAGAAAAAAAAATAATAATTAAAGCTGCAAGCAGCGATGGACGAGCCCTCGCATCATGTAGCACGCGTCGGGTGTGATGCCAGTCAGCGTTGCCTATTGTGGAGCTCTGCCTGTGCGGCATGTGCATTTGCTACGCGACTCGGACGCTGCATGAAGGTTTTGTACCTCACTTCCTGTTGCCAGCAGGTGGCGCTATGACTGTGGGTGAATGTCGGCATGTACATGTGTTCAGGGCGGGACTCTTGTCAAACATGTAAAATTTCGTGCAGATCTGAGCATCTACAGTGAAGTTACAACCACTTCCTGTGTCATGGCTGAAGAGTTGATCTTTGACGCCACGCCACGGACACGCCTATTGACATATACTCGCAGATAGCACAACTTTTCATCGTCAATGCCTTTAGAAGGCACAGCAGAAATTTGAAGTCGATCCGACTCTAATCTCTAGGAGGAGTTAGTTAAAATACGGAGTGTGTAAATCACCAAAACTTTGCCATAAATTTCAAAATGGCCGACTTCCTGTTGAGTGTAGGGCATCGCTCCAAGAGGCTTTTTGTGCGTCTGGACATGATAGATGTGCCACAGAAATTTCGTGCATGTAGGTCAAACGTCGCGGCGGGGCTGCTTCGTTAAACGTCACTTCCTGTTGCCAGCAGGTGGCGCTATGACTGTGGTTGAATGTCGGCATGTACATGTGTTCAGGGCGGGACTCTTATCCAACATGGCAAAGTTTGCGTGCAGATGTGAGCATGTACAGTGAAGTTACTACCACTTCCTGTTTCATGGCGAGACTCGATCTTGGCACGCCACGGACACGCCCATTGGCGAAAACGCGCATATAGCACAACTTTTCATCGTCAATGCCTTTAGAAGGCACAGCAGAAATTTGAAGTCGATCCGACTAAATCCCTAGGAGGAGTTTGTCAAAATACGGAGCGTGTAAATCATCCAAAAATTGCCACCAAATTCAAAATGGCCGACTTCCTGTTGAGTTTAGGGCATCGCTCCAAGAGGCTTTTTTGTGCGTCTGGACATGATAGATGTGCCACAGAAATTTCGTGCATGTCGGTCAAACGTGCGGCGGGGGCTGCTTCGTTAAACGTCACTTCCTGTTGCCAGCAGGTGGCGCTTTGACTGTGGTTGAATGTCGGCATGTACATTGTGTTCTGGGCGGGACTCTTGTTAAACGTGCAAAATTTGCGTGCAGATCTGAGCATGTACAGCTAAGTTACAACAACTTCCTGTTTCATGGCGTAATCGTCGACGCCACGGACACGCCATTGACGAAAACGCGCAGATAGCACAACTTTACATCGTTCAGTGCCTTGAGAAGGCACAGCAGAAATTTGAAGTCGATCCGACTGAATCCCTAGGAGGAGTTAGTTAAAGTACGGAGTGTGTAAATCGTCCCAAAATGGCCGCCAAATTCAAAATGGCGGACTTCCTGTCGAGTTTAGGGTATGGGTTCTTGAGGCTTTTTTGTGCGTCTTGATATGATACACGTCCCCACCAAATTTCGTGCATGTAGGTCGAACGTGGACGAGGGGCTAATTTTTCTAATTTTGTAGGTGGCGCTAGCGAGCCATTTTGCCCTGCCCATCCGCGAAGCCCACAAAATACTGAAATTTTTCACCAGTCCTGACATGCGTGCCAAATTTGGTGAGTTTTCGAGCATGTTGCGACCGCGAAAAGTGAGCTTACTTTGCAGAAAAATAATAAAAAGAAAGAAAAAAAAAAAATAATCCTAACAGTTTCAATAGGGTCCTCGCACCGTTAGTGCTCGGGCCCTAATAAGAAAATAAAAATAATCCTAACAGTTTCAATAGGGTCCTCGTGATGCTCGGGCCCTATAGTCTAGCAGTTTCAATAGGGCTCCTCGCACATGGTTGCAGTGCTCGGCCTAAAAGAAATTGCTGAAGCAGCGATGGACGGCTGGCGTCGTAAAGTGTCGTCGCAAATTCGACCTCTGCCTTTGTGGCTGTGAATTTGCTATGCGTTTGGATGCTGCGTGATGGTGTTATACGTCACTTCCTGTGTCCCATCATGCAGCGTAATTGGCGTCAAAAGTCACACAGCCTATCAGGAAGTCGTGGCACATAAGGCACCCAAGTTTGGTGTCAATCAGCCATTCCAAAGATAAGATATGACATCAGTTCCTGTTTTGCAATTTGGCAAAGGAAATCGTCATCGCACAGAGGCGTGTCCTATTCCATATGAATCAGCAGTATCCCCAAACACACTGACATAAAGTTTATAAATGTGTGATGTAGATATGCGTAGTTAGAAGGCAAAATGTTTGTTGGTTGTAATGCCATTGAAATGAATGGGATTTCTCCACAGTATTTGAGCTGCGATTGTAAGCGCACCTATAAGGCTGAATTGCACCAAATTTGTCAGGTGTAATCAGGGGCCCACGGGGAACAATTGACCCAAATTTGGTGTCAATCTGACCTGCGGTTCCGGAGATATAAAATTAATGTAAGTCAATGGGATTCTTTTCCGTGTTTAATCCCCAATAACAGCGCCACCTATGGGCACATTAGGATGCACTTTGGTACCTGAGGTCAGGGGACCATGCTGAACAATTTGGCACGAAGTTCACGTCAATGCGACTTGCGGTTATACCAGAACATATTTTTCGCGTTAAACAGCGCCACCTAGGGGCTAGTTGCACCACATTTTGCACAGGCCCTCAGGGGGGCGTCCCACATAAGTCCTCCGAGTTTGGTGTTGATTGGCCATTCCACAGCAAAGATATGACATCAGTTAGTGTTGCTAGCGTTTTGCGTGAGTAATTGTTAGCTTATAGCGGGAACAGTTTTTTGCGTATCGATCTGGGGAGCACAAGCCAGTATGATGTGTGTCCGGAGATGGTCCATGCCAAATTTGGTGTCGATCGGACTTGCGGTTTCGGAGGAGTTAATTCTGAGTGGCTAGTCAGTTTTCGTGATTTTGTGCAAAAAATTGAAGGCGGAAATGGGCGTGGCCTATACCAGGAGATTCAGCTCGATCCCCTATATATAGACATGTCCCCAAAAAATGTTGTGCATGTAGGTGAAACGTGGGGCGGGGGCTGTTTCGTTAAAGGTGACTTCCTGTTGCCAGCAGGTGGCGCTATCACCGGTGGTGAATGTCGGCATGTAGATTTGTTCAGGAAGGGACTCTTGTCAAATGTACAAAATTTGGTGCCGATCTGACCATGTTCTCTGAAGTTACAACAACTTCCTGTTTCATGGCTGAATCATCGGCGCCACGGACACGCCCATTGACGAAAACGCGCAGATAGCACAACTTTTCATCGTCAATGCCTTTAGAAGGCACAGCAGAAATTTGAAGTCGATCCGACTAAATCCCTAGGAGGAGTTCGCTTAAAGTACGGAGTGTGCAAATCGTCCCAAAATGTCCGCCAAACTCAAAATGGCGGACTTCCTGTCGAGTTTAGGGTATGGGTTCTTGAGGCTTTTTTGTGCGTCTTCGATATGATACACGTCCCCACCAAATTTCGTGCATGTAGCTCGAACCTGGACGAGGGGCTAATTTTTCCAATTTTCTAGGTGGCTTAGCGAGCCATTTTGCCCCGCTCATCCGCTGAAACCCACAAAATATGAAATTTTTCACCAGTCCTGACATGCGTGCCAAATTTGGTGAGTTTTCGAGCATGTTGCGACCGCGAAAAGTGAGCTTACTTTGCAGAAAAATAAAGAAAGAAAAAAATAAAATAAAAAATTAAAGCTGCAAGCAGCGATGGGCGGGCCCTCGCACATGTAGCATGTCGGGGTGTGATGCGGCCGCGTTGCATATTCTGGAGCTCTGCCGGTGCGGCTGTGCATTTGCTACGCGATTCGGACGTTGCATGAAGGTGTTGTACCTCACTTCCTGTTACCAGCAGGTGGCGCTATGACTGTGGGTAAATATTGGCATGTACATGTGTTTAGGGCGGGACTCTTATTAAACATGTAGAATTTCGAACGGATCTGAGCATCTAAAATGAAGTTACAACCACTTCCTGTGTCATGGCGAAGAGTTGATCTTTGACGCTACGCCACGGACACGCCCATTTACGAAAACTCGCAGATAGCACAACTTTTCATCGTCAATGCCTTAAGAAGGCACAGCAGAAATTTGAAGTCGATCCGATTAAATCCCTAGGAGGAGTTAGTTAAAGTACGGAGTGTGTGAATCACCAAAACGTTGCCATAAAATTCAAAATGGCCGACTTCCTGTTTGGTTTAGGGCATCGCTCCAAGAGGCTTTTTTGTACCTCTGGACATGATACATGTGCCACAGAAATTTCATTTATGTAGGTCAAACGTGCGGCGGGGGCTGCTTCGTTAAAGATCACTTCCTGTTGCCAGCAGGTGGCGCTATGACTGTGGTTGAAAGTTGGCATGTACATGTGTTCAGGGCGGGACTCTTATTGAACATGTCAAATTTCGTGCAGATCTGAGCAGGTACAGCCAAGTTACTACAACTTCCTGTTTCATGGCGAATCATCGACGCCACGGACACGCCCATTGGCGAAAACGCGCAGATAGCACAACTTTGCATCGTCAATGCCTTGAGAAGGCACAGCAGAAATTTGAAGTCGATCCGACTCTATCTCTAGGAGGAGTTAGTTAAAATACGGAGTGTGTAAATCACCAAAACTTTGCCATAAAATTCAAAATGGCCGACTTCCTGTTGAGTTTAGGGCATCACTCCAAGAGGCTTTTTTGTGGGTCTGGACATGATAGATGTACCACAGAATTTTCGTACATGTAGGTCAAACGTGCGGCGGGGGCTGCTTCGTTCAAGGTCACTTCCTGTTGCCAGCAGGTGGCGCTATGACTATGGTTGAATGTTGGCATGTGCACGTGTTCAGGGCTGGGCTCTTGACAAACGTGCAAAATTTCGTGCAGATCTGAGCTTATACAGCCAAGTTGCAACAACTTCCTGTTTCGTGGCGAATCATCAACGCCACGGACACGCCCATTGACGAAAACGCGCAGATAGCACAACTTTACATCGTCAATGCCTTTAGAAGGCACAGCAGAAATTTGAAGGCGATCCGACGGAACCCTAGGAGGAGTTAGTTAAAGTACGGAGTGTGCGAATCGTCCCAAAATGGCCGCACAATTCAAAATGGCCGACTTCCTGTCAGGTTTAGGGCATTGCTCCAAGAGGCTTTTGTGCGTCTGGACATGATCCATGTGCCACAGAAATTTCAGTATATGTAGGTAAAGCGTCGCGGCGGGGCTGCTTCGTTAAAGTTCACTTCCTGTTGCCAGCAGGTGGCGCTATGACTGTGGGTGAATGTCAGCATGTAGATTTGTTGAGGGCGGGACTGTTGTCAATCGTGTAAAATTTCGTGCAGATCTGAGAATCTACAGTAAAGTTACAACCACTTCCTGTGTCATGGCGAAGAGTTAATCTTTGACGCCACGCCACAGACACGCCCATTGACATATATGCGCAGATAGCACAACTTTACATCGTCAATGCCTTTAGAAGGCACAGCAGAAATTTGAAGTCGATCCGACTAAATCCCTAGGAGGAGTTAGTTAAAATACGGAGTGTATAAATCACCAAAATTTTGCCATAAAATTCAAAATGGCCGACTTCCTGTGGAGTTTAGGGCATCACTCCAAGAGGCTTTTGTACCTCTTGACATGATAGATGTCCCCCAAAAATTTCGTGCGTGTAGATAAAACGTGCGGCGGGGGCTGCTTCGTTAAAGGTCACTTCCTGTCGCCAGCAGGTGGCGCTATGACTGCGGGTAAATGTCGGCATGTAGATTTGTTCAGGGCGGGACTCTTGTCAATAGTGTCAAATTTCGTGCAGATCTGAGCATGTACAGCCAAGTTACAAGAACTTCCTGTTTCATGGCGAATCATCGACGCCACGGACACGCCCATAGACGAAAACGCGCAGAGAGCACAACTTTACATCGTCAATGGCTTTAGAAGGCACAGCAGAAATTTGAAGTCGATCCGACTAAATCCCTAGGAGGAGTTCGTTAAAGTACGGAGTGTGCAAATCGTCCCAAAATGGCCGCCAAATTGAAAATGGCGGACTTCCTGTCGAGTTTAGGGTATGGGTTCTTGAGGCTTTTTTGTGCGTCTTGATATGACACCCGTCCCCACCAAATTTCGTCCATGTAGGTCGAACGTGGACGAGGGGCTAATTTTTTCTAATTTTCTAGGTGGCGCTAGCGAGCCATTTTGCCACGCCCGTCCGCGAAACCCACAAAATACGAAATTTTTCACCAGTCCTGACACGTGTGCCAAATTTGGTGAGTTTTCGAGCATGTTGCGGCCGCGAAAAATGAGCTTACTTTGCAGAAAAAAAAGAAAGAAAGAAAGAAAGAAAAAAAAAAATAATAATCCTTACAATTTCAATAGGGTCCTCGCACCGTTAGTGCTCGGGCCCTAATAATCCTTACAATTTCAATAGGGTCCTCGCACCGTTAGTGCTCGGGCCCTAATAAAGGGTATTTTGATTTTTGTATTACAAACGAATTACGGATTATCCACAGATACCCAGACCCTAATCAGCCCTCTTGATCATATTCTTATTACCTTGTGTTTAAATGAGGATCAGCTGTCCCCATGAACTACAACTGACAAAAACATGAGGTGACAGGAAATTTCCACAATGTATAAATATTGCTTATAAAACCTGATTACAGTGTCTTGAAGCATATGAGTGCTTCTCAGGTGAACGTCCCCTCCATGTTAGGGATGGGCCCTGAAGTGCTTTAGAGAACAATTATTACAAAAGGTAGGCTATGGATTAAAGATTTTTCATTCCAGGTGTAGGTGAAAAGACCAGCTAATGATGTGACATGCTTTAAATGCTTGCGTTAAGTCAAACAGTAGGCTATGTTGGGATAAGATGGTGTGAAGGTGTAACCTAAACTATTGTGACATCGGCAGCGCTGCTTGCATAGCAGGCTTGTGAAACCGGTGCTTGAGCCTGCAGGGGAACTGACACCATTCAGACTACCGGGAAAACCCACCTGTGTCGCCTGTTGTCTTCATATCCGCTCAGAAATCCTAATCCCAGGTCGTTTTACATAGCCTGATTGCGTTTACATAAGAAGCAATTTTGGATGAAACGCTGCAGCAAGCGCCACGAGGAAAGACAAGAACTGACTGCGTAAAAAAAACAAGATAGCCTAGAGGGATCAAATTCCGAAAGGATGGAAACGAATGGGATCGAAAAGAAAAATGGTAGGAAGCATTTTGGATTTCTATACATTGTGCACATGAAAGTGCGTCTTTCATTCGCTGAATGTAATTTTGCTCCAGAAATACCCAACATTGAATAATCCCTGGGCCATGTGGCTTTAGGCGTCTTCTTCTTACAGTTAAATTGTTGCAATTAAACTTTTATCTTCACCACCTGCAGATGTTTAGCCTATTTTATTGAACGATATGTGGATTAAGATCAGCAGTAGGCCTATAGCCTACATTTTAAAAGTCGGTCATACTCTGCCAAAAGGTGTGGCCCCTTTCATTCTGCTTGGTTTCACCTTTCTGCAATCCAAACCAAAACAGCGCACAACTTCTTTATCCACAGAAGAAAAACAACACCCACTGCAAGCACTGTTATCAAGAGGCGCTAAATGCTCCTGCATCTATCGCTTCTCGCCAATCAGTGTGTTTGCTGACCTGTTGCCTCCTGTAAACTTTTTAAAACTTGTAAGTAGGCTAAAGCCTGGTCGGGTGGATTTAAATCTCAGCACTTGGCAGTTCCGTAATGTCGCCACTAGATGGAGCCGTGGGTCAACAATAGCAGGACCATACTGTGTCTATAGACACTAACTTTAGTTGTCATGTAGCTTAAATTGTGATTTTTATTTAGCTAATTAAGGCATTGTGAGAATTAGGTTGTATCTAGCTGCTAATGTAACGTAACTATTGTGGAAAGTCTGTGTATTTGCACCGACTGTTTATTGCTGCGCTTACTTGTAGGCTATTGCCTGCTGTCACCTGTAGATATCTTACTGTATTTATGTTTTATTGATGCTTGTATGTTGTTCCTCAAATTTAAGTCACTTTGGATAAAGGCGTCTGCCAAATAAGTAAATGTATTAGCCTCACTGCCAGGTTATTATTTAAAGCTAACTACGGGGTCTTCAAAATCAACTCCTTCTCCTGAAATATTCTATGAAATTACTTAAATAGGCAGAAGTTTTGAACCACCTCGTATTGCCGCGGTGTTTAAACAAATTCCGGTGTGGACCTGAGATCATGCTGTCAGCTGAGTGTCTGAAGGGGAGTCCCGCCAGAGATGAAAGTGAACTTTGAGTGGGCAGGTACACGCACTCCCACGCACTGGTCGGCCACACCGACTTGGGAACAACACTGTCCGGTAGCGTTTCGGCACCTCAGGCACCATGAAATGCCTGCAGCCCAAACTGAGCAGATCTGAGGAATCACTCCACTATGCCAGAAGCCAGAAGGCGATCCAAATGAACGCAAAGCTCCTGGGTAGGCGGCACTTTATTCAATTTATTTCAACGATATATTGTAGCAGACGTGGCCTCGGAGGGGAAGTGGGCGAGAAGTGGAAGATGGAGGTAGGCTTATAGGAGCAGCGGGAAGATATCAGGGAGGGGAAAAGGGTATAAGAAAAGACATTTGAAGTTTCAGTGATGACTGCGAGAAATAAATCCACCTGGCTGCAATAAAACTGACTGGGAGCAAGGGTGTAGGCTATTTGGAGTTCTGTTGGATAAACACAACGTTGGATTAAGGTCAAACGTGACGACGTCAGTCTGTTTGATAGTGCAATAAATTGAGTAATCATTGTTAGACGTGTCTTACGGACACAAGTGAAGAAGTGAATGGAAATATGTCAAGCCAAGACAAGTTTATTGGTATAGCACATTTTAACAACAAGGGAATTCAAAGTGCTTTACACAAAGCATAAAAGCAACACAGGGAAACTGAAAGAAACACGTTAAAATCTATTTTTTAAAGGGTAAAATAGAAAAACAAGAAATAAAAACGGGGTGAAACAGGACAGTAATGCAATGTATGATATTGATCTACAGCCTCACATTTTATTTAATTAAAGGCAGTGGTAAAAAGAAAAGTCTTCAGTCTTGATTTAAAAGAACTGAGAGTTACAAAAGACCTGCAGTTATCTGTGAGTTTGTATATAGATATACAGAGCATAAAAACTAAACCTGCTTCTCGTTTAGTTTCTCTGGGGACAGAAAGCAGACCTGTCCCAGATGACCTGAAAGGTTTGGATGGTTCATAACGAAACAGAAGATCTGTATTTTCGTTCAGTGCTTTAAAAAACAACAGCAGGATTTTGAAATAAATTCAAAAGTGCGTAACTGACTTAGACAGTTACAGTTGTTTTTCCCACTTACTAGAAGAATTCCAGTAAAGGGCGTTGATGCAAGTAGGTTTAAAGAATTTAACAGAGTTGTTGATAGTCATATATTATTCAAGATTAGTGGCAAAGCAAGGTGTGCAAGAAGATCTGTTATGTTGCATTTTGAATCAGAAGTCCTCCCTGACACAGTATTCTTAGATCATATCAGTTATCCACTAAGGGCTTTTGTTCCAGAACACATTCAGTGCAGGCATTGTTGGAAATTTGCTCACAGCTCGCTTGTGTGTAGACATGATATTGGTATGGGTAGTAAACGTGGAGATGGAGATGTGCAGCGGCAAAACTGTGGTAAAGAAGTGTAATCAGTGTGGGGGTAGTCATGAAGCACGGCACGCAGACCGTCCAAAGAGAAAGAAGGAGCATGAGGAATAAGGACAAAGTTAAGTTCTTCATTACTGGCCATAGTGTAACTGGGCTGCTGAGGTGGAAAGGAAATCTGAGATATTAGAAGTAGTTGTTGATGTTGCAAGAGCGTTTTTGGATGTCGTTTTGGAGAGGCAGTGCAGGGGTGCTGAGAGAGGCTTTCAGGTCCTCATAGAGCCTAGATTGAGTAGGTTAATTTTATTAGAGAATGGGATGAGGGGTGGGGAAGAACTTTCTCTAATATTATTTTATTTTATTTTAGTTAGGAGAATTGCATCTTATTTTCAATCCAGCTAAGGATACAAACCAACAAAGAGGAAGATGTGACCAAAGAATTATCCAGGACAACGTTTTGTTGTTACAGTGTAGACTACATCTCAACTTGTTTATAATGTGTAAAGCCATAAAACTGGGCTTGTGATTTTTGTGCATTCTGCTCAGTAGATTTGCAGGAAATTTTGTGCTTAATCTATGCTCCTCGGTTCCACAGGTATGGAGGGTGATACGGACCTCAAGTTCCTCCTGCAAGGGGGAGATCTTCTCAAGGTCCGCTCCCCGTCCTGGAAGAAGTTTCGCCACTTCAGACTCCAGGAGGACTGCCAGACCATGTGGCACGAATCAAAGAAACCTTTCAGGACAAACCAGACCTGTGAGTGCTGCCCCAGCATCCCACCTGCATGTGTGTGATGATACGACTAAAACTGTCTTTGATATCTTTTCTCAGGTCAGATGGATTTTTCTTCATGAATAATAAATGTGGGGGACTGATCACAGAGCTATAAAAGATTATTTATGTCTGAAAGTCCTTATCGTACGCAACTGGGTTGTTAATGACAGCAGTGATAAGTTTTCTAGGTGTGTTTATCAAGATAGTATTTTTTTTGTAGCATGTAGAGGAGTGGTGTTTGTATTTTCTCCTTGGATTACATCCATAAACCGTTTTAATGCAGTCACAGTCTGACATCTGTAGTATGATGTTGTCTTTTTTTTCTGTTGCCATGTGAAATAACATGCAACAACTCTGCACAAGTGACTGAAAATGTGGAATTTTCAGTTCTCACAAACGTCTTGTGACGTCAGTACACAAACAGCAGATTTATGTTTACCAAGCGGGCTGGTCTGTGATGTCTAAAGTTACCGAAGAACTATGGAGAGAAATTAGACTCAAAATGGTCATAGATGTGTATTACATCACCTACAAATGAAAAGTAAGATGTACAAATGTGCAAAATGATTTGTGAGTAATTTGGGGTACTCACAAATGTGTGTTTCAATTCATATCCAAACACTAAGCAATTTGATCTAAGCAGAGGCAAGCGTTGTGTCGAAGATGCGTTTCCTACCCGTTAGGTTCAACCAACAACTGCTTTTTGGCTAGATTGGCTGTTTTCCCAGCAAGTCCACCACTTAGCAGTGGCTTATTTAAAAAATATATTTATAGGCTACAGTATTGAGTCTATGTTGGTAAATGCACATGGTCTAATCGAGTGGTGACAAGCTATTCTGTCTAGTTAGAAAAATGTCTTTGAAATTCCACACAAATTCACAGAAAGCCCAGATGTTCCCCTTTTCCACCAACACTTAAACGCAGCATGTGTTTGTGAATCTGTGTGGAGCTGGAAACTGGAAAAGCAGTCTCAAAACTCTCCATACAAGTGTAACCTAATCCTTGCATATCAGGTGATCCGTGCACACCCAGATCACACACATTTAATAATCTGTAAATAAACACAAAGGAATGCCACATATTACATGAAGTTTTAATGCACAGGAAGCTTTTCAAAAGTTAAAAGTTAAAGATCTGCATGTAAACATTAATATTTATACTGGTTGTGATGTGTGCATTTGTTAAACTCTTACTTTTGTGTTTGGTGTTTGTGTGTGGATTGACAAAATTACAAATCATGCACAGTTGTAAATCTTATTTTTCATTTGTAGATATTGTAATACACATTTGTGACCATTTTGAGTTTAATATCTCTCCATACAGATTTGCTTTTTTTTTTTTTTTACAGTCCTATGGCAAAAGATTTAGTGTAAAATGATATTTGCAACTCTCTCGTGTCTCCAGTTTCACTTGATGAAATCTCTGCTGTGCGAATGGGCCGTCAGTCAGAGGGCCTCAGGAAGTACACAGAGGAGCAGGAGGAGGGCCGCTGCTTCTGCATCATGTTCAAGGGCCGCCGCAAGAACCTGGACCTCATGGCCAGCTCAGAGGAGGAGGCCAAGCAGTGGGTCACCAGCCTAAACAAAGTGGCGTCCAACATTAACAACCTCAGCGACCAGCAGAGGACAGGGCAGTATCCTTGTCATGATAGTGGAGGTTAGACTTTGAACATGAATTTCAGCAATGCACAGGAAATAAGCACTCTGGTCCTTTTTATTTATGATATGAGTCACAACCAATTACAGAAAGCAGACATTTTTTATATCTGCTCCTTACATTAAAAACACTTCAGTTGGATCATCAGCTGCCTGAGGACAGCAGACAAGAACCACGATGAAAAGCTGAGTCAGTCAGAGCTTAAAAACTTCCTGCGTCTGATCAACATCAAGGTGGATGATGACTACGTGGAGATGCTCTTCAAGGTGAGGATACCCTCCAAACTCTTAATATCTTCAGGAGCTAATTTTTTTTCATAGATAGATGTAAATTTAGCGAAAAAATTAAGATGAAGTAAAAAAAAAACAAAACTACCTTCTTAAGACTTAATAAGATCACTTTTTAATATTATGTTCAGGTTAAATGTCAAATGTGGACCAACTTTCACGTTACATTTCACATTACATATCACATTACATTTCCATCATACAGAAATGTGACAACTCAAAATCTGGATACCTGGATGGAAAGGAGATTGAATACTTCTATCACCTGTTGACCAATCGAGAGGAAATCACTGTGATCTACGGGGAGTATGCTAAAACTGCTGACTTTATGAGTCCTGAAAACCTGGTGGACTTCCTGATGAAGGAACAGATAGAGAAGGCCTCACTGGCTGACGCACAAAGAATTATCGAGAAGTATGAGCCTAATGAAAATGGTCAGTACTTTTATCTGAAACGTGTTTGTGTTTCAGGTTGTTACTCTCAGCATCACAGCCGAATCACTGAAAACAGGCAGCGCTGTGATGCTCTGGCTACTTTCTTTTAGTTATTCACTTTCATTTTTGGAATTATAATAATGCAATAATAATAATAATAATAATAATCTTAGTCACTTACTAAGTGCATTCACAAGGCAGAAAATAAAACACAGATAAAACAAGAAAATATTTTAATATATATATATTAAATGTATATTTAATATCAAAATACAGTAAAAGAAAAAAATAAAGTTAACTAAAATCAGGAAATGCTCTCCTGTTAAAATTTGTTTTAAGTAGCAACTTAAAAGAGTTCACTGACGCAGTTGACCTTATTTCCTCTGGCAGGCTGCTCCAGGGTCTCGGGACCTGACAGCAAACGTTCTGTCCCCTTTAGTTTTAAGTCGGGACTCTGGAACAGACAACAGACCTCGGCCTGAGGGTGCCATAGTTTGTCGTTGCAATATTAAAAGGTATTAAAAGGTCAGAGCTATAGCAGGGAGAGAGGCCATGAAGAGCCATAATCAATAACATTTTAAAATATATTCTAAAACATACTGGGAGCCGGTGTAATGAAGCTAAAAAAGGGTGATTTTTTTTCTTTTTTGTTCTGGTTCTGCAGTCTGGCAGCTGAGTTCTGGACCGTCTGTAGTAGATCAGTAGATTTTTGGGTCAAGCAGTAATGAGGGCGTGTAAATTGGTCTCAGCGTCCTTAAAAGTTTACATTGTTAGTATTTTTGATATATTTCTAAGATGGTAAAAATGCGATTGCACAAGCTTTGTGGTGTGCTTCTCAAAACTTAAATTAGTCAAACCAGATGCCAAGATTTCTTGCAACAGGCCTGATCCACTAGGGAACCAGCAATTATGCGATTATGTATTGCATTTGTGATTTCAGAATAGCACTTTAGAATACATTTATGGTGTAATTTGGAACACAGTTCCAATTTAAACCATGGTGCACTCACAGGAGCTCCTACTGTCCAGACACCATTCTCAGTCTTTTGAGCCATAAGGCAAAAAAATAGCCTCCTTTGTCTTTATCTTTGTATAATATGTGCAGGAATCCTATGTTGAGTAAAAGAGAAACATTTGGCCAATGAGACCTGTAGTTTCAGGGACTACAGATGCAGAATAGCCTTTTGACTAACACAGGTGCATCTACAGCAATGTTTATTAATGTGCACTGTCCCTGTTAAACTAGTTAACACAAAAACACTGCTCTGTGGGTTGAATCTAGAGAAATGAGAGACGTTTGACATGTAGAGAAACACACTTAGTTTCACTAACTGGTACTAATATGCCACTGCAAAGAGAGATGTACAACAAACAGCAATTTTCCAAGTCAAATATGCTGGAAAGCCAACTAACCTGTTAGACAAGACCATTTTATTACAACTAGAGCCTATAGAGCCTACAAGATAAACATAAAAAACGCACAATATGCAAAGAGAACAGTGTTGTTAAGGTTAAGTAATGTATTACATGAATGTTTTACATACATACACCATCTTATGTCAGGTTGCAAAGACTATTTAATGTTGCATTTAAGGTGCTAATCTCAGCTGATTCATGCACGAACTTTTCAGCAATGATCTTTATTTATCTTTATCTTGGATTTCAATATGAAACCAGCACAGGCGTTATCAACTCTTCTTAAGCGAGACTGTATATGTATTAGACTCACATGCCTGTTGTTCAGCCTTGTCCTTCTGTTCTTTCAGCCAAAGAGAAGAAGCTGCTGTCCAAAGATGGCTTCCTCATGTACATGCAAAATCCAGAGGCCTCGGCCCTCAATTCAGATCACAAAGAAGTGTACCAGGACATGAGCCAGCCCCTCAGCCACTACTTCATCTCCTCCTCCCACAACACCTATCTCATGGAGGATCAGCTCAGTGGGCCCAGTAGCACAGAGGCTTATATCAGGTAACGGCTTTTGTATGACCTGTAAGAATCCAACTTTTGGTCTCTGGATAGCTCTCTATCCCAATGGGAGGAGGCTGAGGGCTCAAGTATGTCTGTAGATTGAGCAAAGCATCTGTCTCAAAGCAATATGAGGATGAACTCGCGCTGTGTAATTCATGAAGGGCCTGAGAAAGTGCAAATAAGTCAGCAACACTGTCCCAGATGATTAGGAGTGTCCTGTTTTAACCTGGCCATATGTTGGAGCCTTTGGACACGACTTGTGTGCTCTGGCTGAGGAAAATTAAACCATTTGGATCAGAAAATAAACAAGTTTGTAACCAGAATCAGTACGAAATATCCTGTCAAAACAAACCACTGACTCACCAGAAATAAAATTTAAAAAAAGAGCCACTAATATAGAAATCTGTTTGATGGTGGAAGATGAGTTATTTCTACACTTTTTATATTGGTCTCGTTCACTTAACTGGCAAGTGCCCACTCTGTATTTTATCAGATTTTATTGGCTTGTTTCTTCAAATTCATCACAATCTGCATGTTAATGTAAATAAGTTATTAGTTATTTTAACCACCTGGGGTTTATTAACAACAGGCTGCTTTACAGAGACCTCTTTGTAGTCCAACCATTCAGTCACTAATGTTGGTTGTGACTCTCAGGGCTCTGCTGAAGGGCTGCCGCTGCTTGGAGCTGGACTGCTGGGACGGTTCAGAAGACGAGCCTGTGATCTACCACGGCTACACGCTCACCTCGAAGATCCTCTTCAAAGACGCGATCCAAGCCATCAAGGAGTATGCCTTTAAGGTACTGTTAGTATGCAGTATCATAAAATATCCATTAGCACGCTACTTAAGTTTTCCTGAGCTGAATTCTCCATGTCCCCAGACATCTGATTACCCAGTTATCCTCTCCTTGGAGAACCACTGCAGTGTGGAGCAGCAGAAAGTCATGGCCCACCACCTGAGCTCCATCCTGGGTAGTGCACTTGTCACTTCCCCCCTTGGGGATGGCATGCCCACAAACTTCCCGTCTCCAGAGGTTTGTATCTACTCTTATCTATGACGGATGCATGTGATGATATCAGTCACTCAGACAGCTACACTCTGTGTGTGTGTGTGTGCGTGTGTGTGTGCATACCTCCAGGAGCTAAAGGGAAAGTTCCTGATTAAAGGGAAGAGGTTAAACAAACTTGAGGCCATCTTTGCTCCTGAGGCGGCAGCAGCTGGTGACATGGACGTGACGGAGGAGGAGGAGTCGAATGATGAGGATGAACAAAAGGCGAAAAGCAAGGTGAGGGCGGTCACATCAAGGAGTGAATAAATCCTCTCACTTAGCACATTTTTAGCGTTAGCAGACATTTCTTTTTCCATTTAATGTGTAGAAGAAAAAGAATCTGAAACTAGCGAAGGAGCTGTCCGACATGGTGATCTACTGCAGGAGTGTCCACTTCCACGACTTTGACGACGCGAGACAAAACCTGAGCTTCTACGAGATGGCGTCCTTCAAGGAGGGAAAGGCCCTGGTGCTGGCAGAGGAGTCAGGTGAGGAAGACTTCATGCTGGATTCACTCAAGTGTTTTAGTGTAAAGATACATCTTATCTTAAGAATATTTTATAAATTACTTATTGCTGTTTCCTAAAATTTACATAAATTTAACTCAATTTGATTAAAAGTTCCTGAATAGGTCAGATTATGAAACCAATATGTAAACATGAGTTAAACATGAATTGATTTCCTCAGACATCTCCCTGCCGCCTCCTGCAACTGACACTAGTATGCTTAAGACCCTTGCCTTATCTTTCCTCCTCAACCAAAGCCAGAAACTTCCCTTCTCTGCCTCCTCAGCCAGCTCTCTCATGGCCTTCCTCAACTCTGCCCCCTTGATGCCCATAGCTCAAGCTCAGGGTGGATGATTCCACAAAGCCTCTGCAGCCAACCTCAACAGTTAAATGTTCCTGCTCTCCACCCAGCTTCTCTGCACTCAGCTGTCAGCTCCGAGTACTTATCCTTCTTCCGGTTGAAAGCTGCATCTATTCTGGCCTCCCATGGACCTTTGAGTTCTCCCATGATCCCACCTTTGGCAGCTGTTGACCATAGGACAACGTCTGGGCGAAGAGAGGTTGTGATGATCTTGGTTAGAAACTTGAGCTGTTGTTCAAGGTTAACCCTCAGATTCCAATTGCTCCCAGGGGTCAGGGTTTTTCCCTCTCTGAGTGGTGGCCTTTGCTGCTCCTCCTTGCCTGACAAAGTGAGTCAGGTGTTGTTGCATTAGAGGGTTGTCGTAGTTGGCCTCCAGTCGGCTCACCTCTAGACTATCCACCGGTTTTCAGAGGACTTGCTTGTGGCGCCATCCATCTTGACCCTGTGCCAGCGCTGTCTTACAGCTGGACAGGATGTGCTGCAGACTTCTGTCAGGGTCACTGCAGAGTTACTATCTTTCCTCTGAGCTGTACCACGTGTGCAGGTTGCCTGGATAAATAGCCAACAAAACCAACAAAACTGAATTAAACATTTTCTTTCCTAAATAGTTATGATGGTACCTCGGTCACAAAAAGTGTATA
The DNA here is from genome assembly GCA_024633595.2 of Lepomis macrochirus. Classification (NCBI taxonomy): domain Eukaryota; kingdom Metazoa; phylum Chordata; class Actinopteri; order Centrarchiformes; family Centrarchidae; genus Lepomis; species Lepomis macrochirus. The sequence continues at coordinate 11,596,070 of JALXJV020000012.1, read as the reverse complement.
GAATGATGCACAAAAGTTGAATCAAACTTTCTGCTGAGAAGATAACTCTGTTTCACTGTCTCAATGTGTTCTTCGCAGCTAATGCCTACATCCGGCATAATGTGGACAAGCTGAGCCGAATCTATCCATCAGGCTTCAGGACCGACTCATCCAACTACAACCCGGTGCCTCTGTGGAATGCTGGCTGCCAAATTGGTACGTGGTACTGGCTCTCACATGCACGGCCAGTTGCTTATCTTTGATTCATCATTGTGCCTGCATCATCTGATTAATTCCTTTTCAGTGGCCTTAAACTTCCAGACAGCCTGCACAGACATGGACATTAACCAGGGCAGATTCCTGGTTAACGGAAAGAGTGGCTACATCCTGAAACCGGCCTACATGACCGACAGAGCCACAGAGTTTGACCCCATCACCCTGACCCGAGGAGAGTGGCTGAAGCACAAGATGCTCCATGTTATGGTGAGCGTTTCTCTCTCTCACACCCTGCATCCTGTTGAGGATCCCGCTGTCCAGAATGCGAAGGATCTTTTATTATCTGACGTGATGTATCCCCCACCTGTCATCAGATTATATCAGCCCAGCAGCTCCCCAAAGTGAACAAAGACAAATACTCCATTGTGGACCCGCTGGTTAAAGTGCAGGTGTACGGAGTGCCGGCTGATGTCACTGAGAAAGAGACCAGGGTTATCGAAAACAATGGTACCTTTCTTTTCAAACACTATGTACACGTATATGTTTTGCACTGTACTTTTATTTTTCAATGCAGTTCTGTTTCAAAAGCAGATGTTGGTCATATCGAAATGCATTGTGGGAAATGTGGGAAGCCTTAATAGCACAAATAGACCAGGCAGGTTGAAAGATGACCAAATAACTCCTGGAATGTGCTGAACAACAGAATTAATTATGCACAACATCTGTGATACATCAAGTTACCGACCGCACATTTCTTCTTGTCTGTTTGAGGTTTTAACCCAACATGGAATGAAAACTTCCACTTTGATGTGTATGTGCCAGAGCTGGCACTGGTGCGTTTCCTCGTTGAAGATTACGACTCCATGTCTGATAATGACTTTGTTGGACAGTACACACTTCCATTCAACAGCTTAAAAATGGGTAAGTGTCAGCAACTGGCAGTGGATATTTGTTCATAAATGAACAGAGGCAGAAACTATCCCTTCTCTGGTCGAGCATAGAGAACTCAGTTCACACTCTGCACAATGAGCTCTTCATATTCTCCTTTTTCTGATCACTGACTGCAACCACTTTGTGCTCCCACACAGGATACAGACATGTGCCTCTGCTCAATAAGAACGGAGACGTTCTCCCCTCAGCTGGACTCTTTGTACACATCATGGTCGCTGATGCTGAGTAAGATGTCGCCGTCTGGCATGTGCCTCTGCAGGACACAAGGACCTCCATCACACAGCCATATTTTATCTGGTTTTAATTGTTGCTATTTTATAGTTTTAGTTCATGATTAACTTATTGGCCTGATTCTATTAGTTTGAGCTGTTACTGTAAAAGTCAGATAAAAGCACATTATTCTCAAGGGAAATTAGTCTCAATTGAAACTAAAGATCTCCATCAGCAACTAGAAATGAATTGTTTTTGTAGGTGGCTTTTGTATGCAAATACTGTAGATACACATAATTATACTTAATACTTATGCAACACATTACAGGGACTGTTTTAACTGGTTTGTGTGAGTTGCACTAGTATTACACCATGTTGAGGTTGGGATGGCATTGGACTTTTTTTAATTTTTGGTCAGTTAATGAATTGTCTGTTTAAATTATTTTTAATTTTAAAATGACCATTTTATGTGCTTTGTCTTCATCAGTAATTTTTGCCATCCAGTATCCTTATTTTTCATGTAACGTCATCGAAACTACTTCTTTATCTATTTACATATCTAGATGAAGATTAAAGTTTTAAACATGACAACCTGTCGACAAACTTTTCTCTCCCAGCACTTGGAACTAAACAGGGTTTCACTTATCTGAAGGGGCCACAGGGATAAACTCAGTCATTTAAGACTTTTTGAAGATTAACCTAATTAATAAACTTTCTGGATTCTCATCCAGTGATAGCAAGTGGAACAATACACCTGCATAGTTCTTAACCAATTATATATACCTACAGTGTGCGTAGTAGGAAAATCAAGTACCTTTTTGAACCACTTTTTTATGCAAACAGAAAAAGGAGCAGATGTGTTTGGGGCTGAGCCACTTCAGCCTGTCCACAGAACACAATTAATACCCAATGAACTTGGGGTAGACACACCCTTTATACACAGAGTGCAACAATGCATCAGTGCAAGTATCAAAAGGGAGGTGATCATGGCTTACAACTGTCTGGTATGAAAACCTTTGACTAGGATTATTTAGTAAGTCTTCCATACTTAAAGTGGCTATGATCTGTGTTATATAACAATGGATCACATGACTTCCTCTATGTGAAAGGAGATGCTCTTTTACAGACTATCCCATGTTCCCCTTAGCTCTATTGAGTCTCTTTCAGCTCATTGTTTTGATATGACCCGCAGATTTACTTGTGGTTCGCTTCCATAGTGTGTGTCACCAAACAGCACACAGTTAGCAGGTAGTTTGTGAATATAGTGAAGCATTTGACAGAGAGACAGGTACTTCTTATAAATACAAGAAAAGAGCTAAAAGTAGAGTGAACAGTGGACTTGCATTCCCCAGGAAATCAGAAACACGACCCCATTTATGCTAATGGTACTCCATATCTGCTGGATTTGTAAATACACAACTCTATGCTAACAAGTTAGCCATATCAACTTGTTGATATGCTGATAGAGGACAAGCAACATTCCTCCATAAAAATGTGCTTTATTGAGACATGCCTGGAAAGAAATGAATCGCAAATTAAATAATATTTTAACAGAACACAGTAATATTCTCGTGACTTTTGGAGTTAATAGACCATATCAGGTACAGAGAGACAGTGGAAAATCTTAATCACACCAAGCTGAAGTGATGACCTTTGGTCTTAATTCACGTAGCATCAGACATTTGAATAAAAACAAAAAAGACATGGTGAAATTGTTTCAATGAAGCCTTTTATTATGGAAAGAAAGAAAAAAAAAACCTGAAGTTCAGAATGACAACACGCTGCCAACACTCAAACTAAGCCAACAAGAACTGACAAGTGTTTTTAGGAAAATAAAGTGACCAACCTGACCAAAAAAAAAAAAAAAAAACAACGCTGTGACTTTAACTCAAGTGTTGTAAAACTTTGGTGTTAAATCAATACAAAATGATTGAATGTGTAATTATGAGTGAAGTGAAACAAAAACTGTAAGGAAGCACAAACAAGATGCCTGTGCACGCACACACATACACGTCCCCTGATAGTAAAGACGAGACCTGACTGAGAGTTCTTACCAAAAGGCAAGTGATAGGGACATTACAGATCTGAAAGGAAGAAGATGGGAAAAAATCTGGATAACAATGGGCAATATGCAACTTTTCAAACCAAATACTGACAAAAAGGTAGGTAGAAAAATATCACAATGATACAAACAGCATCTTGAAAGAAAGGTAATCATTGAGAGGTTGAGACGAGTCGACCAAACGCTTCTTTAAAAAAAAAAGGACATTGCACTGAAACCATCATGAGCTGAAAACTCACCCATCACAAATGCTTATGTAAAAGAAAGAAAATATTTCAATACGCCTGAAGGAGCAGCAGCCTTTCAACTTGAAAAAAAAAAAGTTGGAAATCATGAAGTAGTGTAGGTCTTTTTAACACTATGACACAAAAAGCAATATAGCAAATTAGGTTTGTTGGAGTGTACAATCCCTTGATGGCACCACAGAGCTTTTTCCATGCTTCACGGCTTCGTTTCATTCTTTCACAACGTTAATTCACCTGACCGCATATGATCTACATATACGGCCGAGCTGTTCTCACACTCCATAGGAAAGTAGTAACGAGACAATGCTAAAATGTTTAGATGTAACCTCGGAATTAATTAAGAAACATTGCTTTGTGCCTCGACAGGCAGTAAGGCATCAATGCCACGATGAGGTTCTTCGCAGTCCTTTTTTGCAGTGCCCCAATAGTGTTCCACTTAGAGCTGGCCCCTAACATTTGGAGGCTGTTCTGGACTGAGCACCCATCTGTAGGTTTGGAAGGTGTCCTTTCTTACGTTGTTCCACAACAAAAGCTGATAATTACTGGCAATGTAGTTTACTACAATGAGGTCGCTTTGGAAAAAAAAAAAAAAAAGTTTAATAATAATTTAAATTTTATCCTCAAATAACTAAATTATGTGTGTTTTCAGACCAAATAATGTGGAAAAAAATCATGTTTAAAAAGCTTCTATTATGAACACTAATCGTGATAACCAAGCCAGCCTCTACCGAACCTCTACTGGCTAAGCTGTGTCAAGTGCTCTAGACACCAAACCAAACCCACCCCCCCCCCAAAAAAAGGTTATTGCCATGGTAGCTAATGTTGCAGCATTCGGTTGCGTGGCTCCTCTCATATGTAGGCACTGAGGTGAAGAGCAGTTAAAAATAGCCTGGGAAGGTAAACGCCACACATAGTCTCCGCTGGTTTTAGCCAGAGAGGCCAGGTCATCACTGTATGTAAATCAGGGAGAATGGTGCGATTTTAACACTGTCCACACTCGATGAGACACCATCCGATATTCCCAAAAGACACTAACCTCACAAAAAAAACAAACAAAAAAAACAAAACATGGCACTCGAACCATTTACTTTAAGATCCCAGACCATTTGAAACAACAACAACAACAACAACAAAAAAGGGATACCTTTGCAACTGTTTACAATTCTGGAGAAAGATCATCCTCTAAGGGTGAGACTGCACCACTTTGTGTGCCCCCCACAAAAAAAGAGAAGACGAAAACTTGGGCTAAAAGCTAGCCGTATGATAAGCACGACATGACAAACAAGGACCATTTAAAACACACAAATGTATTTGACCGCTATTTGTCAAAAGAATAAAACCTATAATGCTATACTTTCTACTAATGGTTTAACAGTTATAGCTAAACCCCTGTTAGATATGAAGCCTGTTAAAAAATTCCTTATTTGGCAAATAATAAAATTAGATATGAGGGAAGAGGGTGAGGCGGAGGGGAAGGTTATATGAGAGAGACAGAAAATAAATGGCACAATTTTATGTAAGCTTTCAGATCAAACTATCAAACGCAAAGAACTACTGTACTTGCAGGTGGGGCGTAAGGTTCACAATTGCAAATGTACTCCTTGCCTAAAACAAATGAACTATTTCTACATATAATGAAAGCAGAAATAAAACAAAGTCACATCTATATAATGGCACAGGCATACTGGGGAACAAAGAATACCGTGGAGACATTTACCCAGCGTTTGATGATCACAAAAACTGAAGTAAAACTTTTATATCAAGATACTTCCGTGTCCACTTTAAAGCATATTGTGTGTGAAAAGAATTAAGTACTCTGGAAAAATGCCATGTACAAAATATCTCCCCATATAAACAACATTCACACAAGGCACTTCATTCAGTAAGAAAAGAGAATCACAGTCCTTTCTACTACCAGAAATTGCCTGCATAGCAACAATACGAGGACAAAATCTTTTCAGACTTTTGTGTGGTACCACAAAAGAAGTTTCAGGAAAAAAAACTTGTGGGTTTTTTTTGTTTTTGGTTTTAAAACAAGAACTTCACTGAATAGTAAAACTTTGTTGGTGTGAAAATAAAGACCAGAGTTCATTCCTCTTAGCATTTTGTCCCCAAAAGTATGAACTTAGGACGCTCTGTACACTTTCTGGTGTGATTTTTGTGAAACACAGTGCTCCTGGGATATTTAGTGTTTCTTATTTTCTGATGGCACTCAGAAGGCAGCCAGTCGCTAGCAGATGAGAGCAGAGACGAGTCACATGAAGGTTTCCACAGTGAGACTCCAAGGCGTCCCCCCTTGGGGCAGAGACAAGAGGGCCGCGTGTGGGACGATCTGCCTGAGTCTGAGAGATGCAGTTGTAGAAAGGGGGCAGACAGAGACGAGGAAGGAGAGCACGGGCGCTGCACAGTGTCCTGCTACCTGCCCCTCAGATTCTGCAGGACCCCGTAAACCTCTTCTTCTTTACTGAGTCCCTCGAAGAAAGGCAGCAGGTCCAGGAGCTCTGTGTCATTCATATCGTCAAACCAGGATTGTACTGGGACCTTATGAGACACGGAAACCACCTGTTAATTACCTTTTATTTCATATCACCAAGATTACCAGCACCTTACTCAAACATGGAAACAGAACCCAAAACAAAATCACTTTCCTCAGATCTCCAAGTAACTTGATATGCCTACATTTTAAAAGTTAATACCGTCATCATATTTTCATTATTGTCATTAGAACTACTGCATTTTTCAGTATTTATAAATTCATGTTAGGATAAGTATAATAAAGACGTACCTAAGGGTTTGTTAACACCTAAAGGTCCGGTTCCTGAATCTAACTAATGTGACAACAGGCCCAGTTTGTGTTCAGACTTCATGACTTGTTTGTCTTGCAGTCCTTGCAGTGTTCACACTACGTGATTGATTAGCGATAAGGGGTCACACACTACACGAGCTGACGACGACTGTCTGGTCTCCAAAACACGTTTTGTCAAGAAAGAGCTGGAGATAATTAAAAAGTGTTTTGCAGTGCTGCTCTCATTGGCTTGGTGTGAATGTTGACTCGGCCAACAGCTACAGATAGTAAGCATGCTAGATACCGGTCTTTGATGAGTCCTTGAGTAGTTCACACAATAACTGGCAAGCGCCGATAGATGGCTGATTTGCCACAGTCACAGCCCGACAATCTGAGACTGGCAAATCGGGCTTAAAACTGCAAAATGTGAACCAGGCTTTGTTTGCTTTTGCCATACAAATTGGACCAAGTTTGAAGCAAGTGGTCCACAACTGCAAACATCCAAAAATCATAAAGTTGGCCCTTGCAAATATGCTTATAAAGGATAAAACATGTTTACAGAATCTCTTCTTGAATAAATGAATGACTAAATGGACCATACATGCTACATACATAAAAAGATCAAAAGGCGATACACTTTCTTCAAGTATATTACATACTATAATTATATCATGTAAGTATTTATGGGATTTTTATAGACTCCTTTTTCATATTTTGAACTTTGTAATTACTTTATATTTATGTTCTTTAATAAATAAGAATTCTTCAATTGACAAATAAGAGTGCTTCATGTGGTTGGTTCGAATGGTGTTAACACCAGAAATGAGCTGCTTAACAGGCGAACCTTCCTGGCAGACCAGACACAACTTGTTGGTTTCACACACAGTTCCAATTTGGCGTTCTCACCAACCCAAACTAACTGCACCAAGGGGGTAAGGCTCCAGTGTTGAACCTGCCCTGAGGTAATGGACTACATGGTACACACAACAGTGAGAGCCTAGGTCTCTTTGGTGGCCAGGCAAATTATTTAACAGATATACTTTCTAATTGTGACAAATATATTAGTGGTTTAGGGACTCACAGCATTTTCTGGGTGGAAAATGTAAGAGGCGGGTGAATTGTCAACAATGATGACGTTGCTGAGTTCTCGTCCCAGCCGGCTGAGGTCTTTGACATAGTTCCCTCTGTGAAAAACGCAGGATTCTCTAAAGAGTCTCGCTCGAAACACGCTCCACTGATCCAGCAGGTCCGCCACAGGGTCTGCGTACTGTCCAGGCCAAACAAACACAGGGAAATGTTACACTGCAAGAAAAACTAATTAGACATTTCCTGACATGCACATAATTAAACAAACTGGCAATTGTGAAAACACATTGTCACGTCTACAGCGTTAGCAGCACAACCTGCAAATGCTACACTATTATTCCAAAAGGAAGTACAGCAGGTCACCGATCTCAGTTACGTTTACCTGACAGGGAAGTTGCCTGAAATACTACTCTATCCAACAAGCACCACTAGCTTTTAACTCAGCTTGAGGAACACTACAGAAACATCAGGTCCTCAAGAGGGTTATTTCTGTCTCATTCATTAAACTTACCCATAAATTTTTGACTAAGATGCAAAAGACACAGATGGAGAGCGAAGCAGAGGAAGTGTGAAAATTCAGACAGCAAAGAGCACATGAAAATAAAAATACAGCAGAAAAAGGAAATGGAAAATGTTGTTCCATAGCTGTTACTGGCTTTGAACCAAAACACATGTCACAACAGAGAATGTGTCCGGGCCTAAACGCACCTTGGCAAGACTGGCTGTAAAGAGCACACATTCAAATAGTTCTCCCATCTTTTGCAGAAACTCATCCACATGGGGTCGTTTCAGCACATACACCTGCAAGACACACCACAGATTTTAGGCCTGGTTTGAGAAAAACAACATACAAGGTGCAGCACGCGTGTCAGACAAACGCATGACTCAAAGTATGACTGTGGAGTACTATAACCTTCGCAATGTAATTTATAACCGTATTGACACAGTAAGATGTCACCTACAAGAACACTTTTGAGGATTGCTACAGAAAAAAGTATTTCCTGCGTTATCAAAAATCTTTACCTATCTAAAAGATATCAATCTCACTCACAGATTAGATGCCCTCCTCTCTTCGTCCAGCGGCTGCCACCCAGTGCAAGTAATCGTGAATAGGCCAACCAGGATACACACAGCCTATCCTGGATTACTTGAACTGGATCACAGTCATTCTCTTCAGGATCTTCAAACAATGGAACATTTGCCCCCTGATAAAAAGGTATATACACTTAAAATGTCTTTTTATTGTGTGTGTACAACATACCTGATGAACCGTACCATCGATCTCCACTGGAACAATAAAATCAGCATTGCTGATGGGCTGTGAGAAGAAACAGCAACATCAGAAACAGAAGTTTTATTACCAAGTAGTGTTTTACACATACAAGGAATTTGGTTTGGTGATACGGTGCTACACGCAAACAGATGACATAAATAGATGTAGAAATATAGAAATAAAGCAGTGTCACGCCAGCTGTTGGTGTAGTACCACAACAGATCAGCAGAGGTCCCACTAGGATCACTAAAACTTTTCATATTGTCAAATCCCTGGCAGGAAGGAGAGTCTCTTTTTTGCCAAAACAAATCCTCCTTCCTTCTTCAACCTGTATAGTAGTGAAACTCAACAGACAACGAGGGGGTCGTCCTCTAACAGGAACTGGATATAGTGGACGAGCTGAGGTAAAAAAGGACTACAGATAAACAGGAAGAGGAGCAGATTGAGGTCTACACACAAAAACAGACTTTTCTGTTATGCTGCTTTTATTCTTGAATGCACAAACACACAAGACAAGAATATTGAGCCTGTTCTTACTACAGCACATCCTCCGCCACCTGCTCCTCTCCTGGTTTTGTTTACACGGTGATCTAATATATTTAACACAGCTTTGACATCCTGCACGTTACTGGCTGAGTTTTAGATATAAAGACAAAGATAACATCAGATATACAACTTGTATTACTCTCATTGCAAGGCATAGATGGTCTCTAACATAGAAGGCCTTGACAGCTGATCTGATCTGTGCACATCAATAGTAAATATTTAGTTTTAGCCTCTTCTTACCTTGAACGAGCTGTGGACGAGCGTTTCATCCAAGTCGATCACCACACACTTTTTGCCATAGTCAGATATTATCATCTCTGGTAGGAGGTATTTGGCTGGTGGCTGGGGCGGAAGACAAGGCAGATAAAGTCAGATATATGTGAGAGTACATGAGAGAGGAATACAGAGAGATATATATGCTTTGCATAAATGAGTGTGTAAGGCTGAGCAGAAAAGCCAACACCATGTTAGGAAGAGCTGCTCCATGGAAGACAAAGCAGCTGAGATACAGCCATGTCTGAAATTATGTGTCTGGACCCATTCAATAAAACTTTTCATCACATTCTCACAGACAAAGGCCATGCAAAGGTTAGCTGATACTGCTGTGGAGCAGTCATAGTTCATTGAAATCACTCAAACTTAAACCATATTGGTTTGAAAATGTCAATGTCTCTGTGCGGGTACAGTGCTGTATTTGAAAGTCATTCATGTTTGGTGGATCTTAGGATCTTATACAGTCACTGATGGATGATTTTACCTGTATGTTGGCCAGATCACGTAATTCCTTTCTTGAATGATGGAATGAATTAGTTTCAACTCTTAGTTAAGGAAGCAAATGTAAAAACTAAGAGCTTAACTAAATAGCATTCATTACTTCTGGCATGAAAGCACCCAAGGCTATCAACTGAAAGTTTTACACTTAACTTGTTAGACAGTTATTGTGTCACAGTATTTCTGAAAGCATACAAACCACCAAGTGTCACTCATGCAGATCAGGCACTGAGGCACCATTTAAACCCATGTAACCAGGTGTATATACACCTTCCACACAGCCAGTGCTACAATCGGCTGAAAATGAACTGCAGAATGGCAGCAGAGCAAAAGCGTTCTGAGGAAAACTGGAGCCCACACAGACAGGATGTGCCAGCAGCAGCCCACTCAGCCTGCATGCAAAGGAGAAAAAAAAGGCAATACATACACTAGGGACAGGGATAACCTCGACCTGGTCAAACTACAACACAAGAGAGACAGACACATACAAAAACAGGTTGAGGGGTAGGAAGGAAAACAAATAAAAGAGACAAAAAAGGGGTCCACAAAGATAAAGAAACCCCCCCAAAAACAAATAGCTTGTGTTTAGCAGAGCAGTAGCTCACCTTGGGAGGTGATCCGTTCTCCTCAACAGGTGGAGGCAGGGAGCTGGTGTTGGAGTTGGTGGCTGGCGGCTCCACATTGTAGTTGCGGAAGCAGCAGAAGAATGTGCTGAAGATGCTCCGGCTCCTCTGCTTCTTTAGGCTGCTGTTCGACTGGGACGCTGTCAAAACAACACGGAGGGGTGGGAGAGCGGAGGGTGAACAAGTAGATATGCAAATCGATGTTCTGTCACAAAAATGGAGCTGAAGCTGGGAGGCATTTACATTTGGTTATTTGCATGCTGAGCTGTGGACACTGCAAGAATAAGTGGGACACAAACTGTTACATGTTCACTACAATTCTCTTATGTGACAAGGGTGGTGTGAGCCACACTGAATCACAACAATAGGTGAGACCTTGGCAGTGTGATTAAATGGCATTAGTGTCGGTTTTGTTGACCCGGCCTGGCAGAACCACTGATCAGAAAATAACTTGGCTGGCCGAGTGACTTCATCAGTCACACATAGCGACAGTAAAGAGCTCTGCTCTGATTGCATATCGCCTCTCATTCCAGGACTACGGAGCAGGACCTAAATCAAGACACTGAGCTTTTTATTAATAGTGACAAGTTGGAAGCTGCATGCTCCTCTTTCCTCCTTTTTGCCCCGCCGTCAATGCCGTCACCTGATTGGCCCAGGAGTCTCCATTTTGAAAGCTTGCTTACGTTTCCCTCCCAAGTTTCAGCTGGCAGGTGAGTGACTGAAGCAGCCTGGACATGCACAAGAGACGAGGGGAGGGAGGAGGTGGGAGGCCCTCCGACCCCTCAGAGCCTATACAAGGCTGCATTCCTCTCCACCCATTAGTCCCCCCTGTTCACCCCTCGGCTCACCCAACCAGAATGCTTTTGCAACTGAAGACCAGCGAAGAGCAAATAGCATTATGTCATGTCTTTTGGCATCTTGATGTTGTGCCACTTTGTGTTCCTGACCTTAAACAAATACCCACCAGACATTTGTCATAGGACAAACACTGAGCATGAAAAAACATAATTCAAATGACTTGTCTTAAAACACGCTGGTACACAGTGTATTAGTAAGAACTACAAACTTTAGACAACCCTTACAAATACCAGATCCATTTTTACATCAGTCCAGCTACGTCAACAAACCAGTCCTCTATGCCACAGTATCTCGGGGCCGCAAAAGCAGCCAGAGCCTCATCGCATGTCATAAAAGACCATAATGTGGAGTTACCACACTATTGTTTTAAGATTACTTCAATTCTATATTTCACTTCTAAAAATACTCATGAGTGCAAGAAAGATATCAAGACACTGACAAACTATCAGCACGTCACGGCTACATGAAAACTTCCTGCCTTCCACCATCTCTCTGTCATTTCCTTCTATCACTGGCTTCCAGTCTACATTAATAACTGCCTTTCAAGCTACGGCACGCCATGCTGGGTACTCAAACTGTGTCTTATCAGTGACACAAAGCCCAAGAGAAGTTAAGTACAATATGCATCCATCAACAAGGAAATCACATTCAGAGATTATTTTAATTAACTTAAAAACACATGGAACTGCTCAGTCAAGCAGTGATGATGTAGTATGGCTGGTTATTAATGATAATTCTGTTTTTTGTTATTTTTTAGATAGTTCTTTTTATTACAATATCTGTGTAGAAAAGATGGATTACTTAAGTTTTTAAGTATGTTTATCTATTGACACAACCTTTTTGCAAATGTATCTGTCTGTCTGAAATAAAATGATCAGCTTTTTTGGTGAACAAATGCTATCACATCTTCTTAGTGTTTGAAACAAAAACAAAAAAAGAGGGGGCATAATGCAAGTGCAGAGAAGAGGAATGAAACAGGATGCACAAGAAATTCCTGCAACTGCCCAATGTTTCCAGAGTATAAAAGGCCACGATCTGACCCAATCCACTGGAAAATACCAAACTTTTACTCAACACTGCAACAACCACCAAATACCAAACTAATAAACAGATTTAGGCATTTGTTTGGCAATACCCCCACAACATTAAATTATAGAGCGCTTAAGGTTTCTGAAATAACCCTACAGGGAAATTACCAAACTGTTCTAGCTTTAGTTAGAGATGAATCATATCTGACATAATAAGCTTGGTTTAAATCTAAAAATAACCTAATCAGGAATTCACTACTTCCTTTATTAAACTGGACTTCGCTGTGCCTTTTCAGCTCTGTGTTACTGTAAAACTGGGACAGTGAGGCAGTTGTCAGCTTCCTGCGGTGACTCATCACTACAGCCGGTCGATTCCTGCACAAAGACCCTCAGAAAACACTCAGGACTTCTGAGTCATGCACAGAGCAGAGGTGGGCCCGACACGTCGCTCACCTGGAGGGACGGTAATAGTTCACTAAGGAGAGGGTAAACTCTGTTTAATTAATGCAGTTACATGTTAAAGTTCATCTCCTTTATTAACATATTCCCCACAACACACTTCAGTGTTTCATTACCAATTAGCATATTAATCATTTACTGGACACAGCAACATATCCCCTTTCAGGTACAGTATATTCAACACTAGGCTGTCCACATACAAACTATGAATCATTAATCAGCAGGTTTGACAACTTCCAGTCAGGGTCTGGCCAAGAAAAAACACCTCTCTCTCAAGCCTATGGGTGGGTTTGTGATTGTTGACGCATCATCTACCGTAAGGAGCTTAATCAGTCCCATATTACATGCTGTGAGCAGTGCTTTGCAATCTCAAAGCTTCGTACTTGGTCTACTGTAGGTTGGGCAATGAGCATTTTATATAAATACTAACTCAGTGGATTAACTTTACAGATGTATACATAATGTAAACAGTAAATACACTAATCTATCAGTCTAGTGCTTTACTCCTTTAACTTAGAGAAGTTTTTTTTAATCAATGTGGAAATGAGTGAAGACACTATTCTAGTTTTTATTGATAGTTTGGAAAAAGGTATGATTTTAAAAGTCATACAGAAAGCAGAATACAATAATCCGCAGACTATACAGGGAAAGCAATACAACCAACCAATTTATCACCTCAAAACACTTCACAGGAATATTTGCGAACATACTCTGGCAACAACACAAAGCAGCCGCGAGGGTTGGGCCATTAGGCGAAGCCATCGTCAACAGACGAGCTGGCGGAAAAACGTTTTACTTATCACACTAGATCATATTACACTAGAAGATAAAAAATGTCAACACAGTCAAGTTGTTCCTGATCAAAATACCTTTATTTAGGAAAAAATGACTAAAAAGTCTGAATTTCCATTTTCTAAATTAAAGAGTTCAATTAACACAATTTAAACACTCAAGAGTTTACTGTGCAAAAAAGCAAAAGAAATCATACTAGATCGTTTACATTAACAGAAAGTATACAAAAACAACACCAAAATTCAAAATAATTTAAATGAGCCTGGTTAAATTAGATTTAGATAGGCTACACAAATGCTTTTAGGTAGGCCTACCTGCTTCATGGTTTTACAAAGACAGACAGTGTTCAGACCTCAAAACAAGTTTAAATCTCAGGATTTCTGGCCAGAAATAGCCAGCACCTGATTCCTCTTCCTTTTCTCTCACTTGTGTGTGACCGGGTGTCGGTCTTGTGAATGTTGCTGGTTCCACCATCTAAATGTCATCCAAATTGAAGACAGAGCCTTCGTCCACAACCAAAAAAACAAACAAACAAACAAAGGGCTGGAACCTGCTTTTGTTCCCAAATTGATTGACAAGTATTTGATTCACTTACTAATCACAGACAGCAACTAAAACCTGTAAGAGCCCCATTAATAAAGGTTTTTCATTCCAAATCGGGAGATTAATGGAAAACAAAATGCAAAATGGGTGTACTGTTAAGAAGGCTATAGATTGAAAGTAAGTGATCTATACTTCCATCTATTAATTTCTATACTTGCTCATCCTGCACAGGGGCCAGCACACACTCTGACGTAAAGAATACTTTTGACATGGCAGCAGTCATACAGATCTGACACCAATAGACAACCAAGCAACAGGACTGTGGGAGAAAACCCTCACATGCATGAGGTGAACATGCAAACTCCACAAAAAAGCCTGCCTGACCAGTGCATTCAAATTCAACATGCAGCATTGTGTATCATTCCTCTAATTCATCTGTGCTGGGAGGATCTTAACAAAATTTCACACTATATCCCTTTATTTTGCAGTTGAGTTGAGGCTCCACCGAAACTGTGACCATTGACAGAGTAATCTATGTTGACCTTAGCTGGCAGCTGCAGATTAATTTTTATTTTTGCAAGTCAAACTCTTAAAATAAGTCTAAATGGACTTACTATTTATAAGGTCAAAACATAACTTTAATAATAATAATAATAATAATAATAACAATAATAACACTATTACTAATAACGGGGAACCCCAGGAAATAAATAGTCCAATATTGTTGACATCTGACAGAACCGAACTGGTCAAAATTAGACAGCCATTGAACAACTGTGGTGCTCAATGCTTAGCACCACACATAAATCAATCATCAGAAACATCTTGGATTCCATGTCTATAGAGGGTGAGGAGATCATATAAGAGCCACCCATGCATCTCACAAAAACACTGATCACAAAGACCACAGCCCTTATTTTCTTCCTTTGAATAATCAAGTTGTTATATTTCCCCAAACTAAAGCCTAGTATGACAGAAAATGAAAAATAATGATCATTGTCATCTTTGCGAGTTGTTATGCTTGGCCTCGAGGTCAGTGGTGCTTTGGCCAACAGGGCAGCGAGTCTATATTTAGGCTGCTGCTTGGCAGCCAAATCAGTATGAAAGGCAGGCACATGTTGTAAGACAGCCAAGTAGAGAAACACTGAGAGCAAAGGTGGTCAATTTTTGTCCAGACAGTTTGGAGCCTATTCAAGCAATGGAAGACTACCTGTCAAATTCCTCTAGGACAGCTGCTGGGACATGCTTTATGTTAATTAATGATTTGCAATAAAAAGGGACAGTCAAACCGATGGCTAAAGCTAAGAATGCTGCTGTATACTAGAAAAATATTTTACCTGATAAACAACAAACAAACACTTTGTGGGTGTTTTTAAATTAATGTTCATAACACAGCTGATGACTGTGCCCCTCAAAACTTGGTGTTTTCAAAATGTCCAGAACAAAATAGCAGAAAAGAACACAGCCATACTATTCCTATAATGATGGTAATATTTGACTTGGCCCCAGGGGAAGAATTCACTGTGACTCATTCTTAAGAAAAAACAGTAAGAGGTAGAAAACGAAAAAAAAAACAGCAACGTCCGAGCCCTGCTTCATCATCTAACTCAACTGTGTCCTGCATAACAGACAGATCTAACTCAGGTGATTTTACGCATGACAGTGAACTCCTACTGTGCAAGTAGTGCAACTCAAACTCCTCTGGTGGGTAAACAATCATAGTAAATGCTACCAGGATGCAGGTATACTATGACTTCACAAGTGGACCTATTGTCTGTGATTTGCATGTGCAAATTGTTATTACAGAATGAAACATTTTAAAATAATTTACTGAGACTTGACCTAGATTATTTTTTTTTTTTAAAGGGAGCCCATAACCAGCACTAGGCAACAAATTCTGAGCTCAATCAGATCAATTAAACAGTCAATTTACATTTATTATGTATTCTATAGCGAAAGAGAAATCTACTTTACAAGCCCAAAGTGATGACTTACATTTGCTTACATTCTCTGACAAATGGCCAAAAGAAAAAATTGAATTTATGAAGAAACAAAGGAACGGAAAAAACATCTGCTTGTATGAAACCGTAGCCCACACGGTCATATATTTATACTGGAACAGTTACCTAAACCATTCATTTATTTTTAACCATTAACAGACACACAACTTAATTGAGTAATCATTTCAGCACTACTCGTAACCAGTGACCCTAAATGACTTTTCCACAGCGCAATAACACAACCAGGTTATGTCTTATAAAATGCATACAAACCCTTAAAAATACCTTCTGATATCTTTCAAACAGAATAACTGTATCCCAATAACATTTTTACTGAGACATAATAGCAAGCTGTTTGTGAAGTAACATATCACTGCAGTGGGATCTGCATATTTTTCATATTGCATGGATCAAATCCCAGCCTACAATGATAAACTCCCACACATCTGCAATGATAATCTCACATGGCACACACATATGTTACAGGCACACAGAATGCATAGTAGTTAGTGAGGGATACCTTTGTGCCCAGAGGAGAAAGCATGGTTGTGCCTGAAAGACTTAGGTTCTCACATTACTAATGCTTTGAAAAGTGAGGTTTGAGATGTGATACTGATACTTGTCCCACGGGCCCTGGTGACCCGGAAAGTGTCAGTGTAGGCTCAGGAATGGGATTGAATGGACATTAGTAATTATGGTCCTGAGGGGGAGATTTGACCTCCACTGTCAATGGCAGATGGAGTGCAAGAGAAAGGTACAAGATGACATTTTGCTCCTGAGATCCCCATATATGTGGATGATTCAAACCTGAAAATCTAACAACGCTTAACTTAGCTTTCGATTTGCAGCTTCCGATTCAGCAGTTATGGGGAAATTTAAGGGAAGGTCCAGAACAAAAACCACTATACCAAGAGCTTTCAAGTCTGGACAAGAAAGTCCCAGAGAGGCTAAAGTTTATTTAAAACATAGTTTCAGATTTGTGTAATCTTTTTTTTTACTATTTGTAAAAATAATTTTTATATATATATATATATATATATATATATATATATATATATATATATATATATATATATATATATATATATATATATATATAGTCATTTTTTGTTTTTAACATGTAGACTACATTAGACCAGGTCCAGATAAGAAACTACTAGGCCTAGAGCTGTCTCATCTGGACTAAATTGTCCCAGAGAAGCTAAAGTTTCTTTTGAACACAGGTTCAGATTTATGAAATCTTTATTCTATATGTGAAAATAAAAACATATAAATCTCCCCTTTTTTATTTTTACAAATCTTAAACAGTTTTGTAAAAAGTTTTAAAGAAACTTTAGCCTCTCTGGGACATTCTTGTCCAGATTTGACAGCTGTAGGCATAGTGTTTTTTGATCTGGACCTGAGTTTCCCTTAACCTTTTTACTGGAGATAAAAATTAGAAAACATCACCTTGGGAATTTCACTTGACATAACTAAATCTTCATCGGAAACGAGGCAGCATCACTGTTTACAAAATTTTACATCCAACATTGCTGACGGCAGATCATTTCTCTTGTCCCCAAAACCTTTTTGCTTACCCGCAAACCAAACCACCATAAACTTTTCAGCTATCTTGTGGTCGTGATTCATATAACGTTAGTGAATCACTTAAACAAGACCGTTTAGTCCAGCTATGAAACCAAAACACAAAAGGAAAAGTGTAATATACATATATAGAAGATCAAAGACCTGCTATCATTGGTGTTAGTCAAGTGTGAACACCCACTGTGTTACTACAGTGTTAACGTTAATTCGGCCAACGTTAACGAGATTTAAAAAAACACGTCTTGACACCGGAGTCCTCTTCACACTGAACATACAGCAAGCAAACGTTAAGCTAGTGCGTTGACTTATTAGGGACGAGGCCCCTCTGATAAACTTGTTGCTTACTGGGAGCGTGTCAACTAACGTTAGTTACGTTCCCTGGATTTTATGTTACAAACAGGCAACCAGTGTCTCAAACTACTACAAGTTACTAGAGCAGCGAGCAAGCGAGAGCTAAAAGCTAACGACAGAAGAGAAAAGTAGTGGTAGCCAGCTAGCATTACTTCTCTGTCGTTAATTGACTTTTCCTTACCTTTTTCCTGGTTAAAGGATATTATTTCCTCCTCCTTTGGGTTGGAAACTTGGGTTATTATGGACATGTGGTCCATTTAGACGGGTGGTTATTCCTTTTTGGTTTCCCCACAATGTTATTCGTGCTAGCGCGCTTGCTCCGTTTGCTAGCTACTGTCAGCTAGCTGCTTAAAATGAGGACGACCAGCCAGCCCACAAAGCCGAGGTGAAGTGTTGTTGCAGCGGTGGTAGCCAGCCAGCTAGCACGGTGGTGAATGGAAGCCAATGAATGGCTGTCATTTATGGCTCTCCGCAAAATATCATTGCTGCAAACAACACCGAAAGCGTGTGTGGCAAAAATAAAATAAAATAAAACAACCGACGTTGAACTGCTAACTAGCTGAAGTTAGCAAGTAGCTTGGATTAGCGAGTTAGCTGGGAAGCTCCGATCATCCAAAAAATGTGAGGCCGTGTCTGGAACAACGTTGAAAACACGCTAGGAAGCCCCGTCGGATGCGTGTTCTTGTCCAAAAACATGTACCAAACGCAAGATGCTCAACGTTAAAGTTTAGGCAAACAGTTCATATATTACTGGCCCTTCATTCCCTGTGCAACATGGAGGCTTTATGTATTTTTGAGTTGCATCTGAAGCGGGGGCACGCCGAGTGGGAGGGTTTGTTTCTGTGATGGATTCTCTCAGGCAGCCGCACTAACATTGCTCAGCCCGTGAAGCTGGCTGGACTCGGCTTTCTCCTCTGTAATTACTGTTTGGTCTCACGCAACAAATATAGCCTAGCTCTTTATTAAAAAGAATACATTCAAACATATGCTAATGCATTTTGTGTAACTGAACCCACAGCTTTAACATGATCCCGGGGCCAAACAACAGCCCGCTCAACAATCCACGCAAATAGTTGACGTTAATCCAAACCACTTGGTTTGTGTGCGCCTTCCCCGTGTGTGGCGAATTTCAACAGATCGAGAGCGCCACCCAGTGACTAAATTATGAAAATGCTTCGAGGATACCCTGCATTCATTACGATAAAATACTCTGCCTGCAAGTGGACACAGTCTCATCAGTCGCAGTATCGGATTTGGAGTATTGGACGACTTCTAGCCAAACGACTTGGTTTATTTTTGTGTAGCCTACGAGTGTCTGAAGATAGAGAGTGAGACCACTTGGTAGGCTACGTGTAGGCTGGTAAGATGATAACTGCTTTTAATTAAGGACCTCAAAACATATCACTTAGCCTAATAATGGAAGACATAGGCTACTAAAACTATGAAAAATCACAAAATTCCTCAGATATTTTCGTGACTTTATAAAGTGATAGCCTAGTCTGATACCACAGAGGATACAAAAAACCCCACTTCATCAGAAAACTTGAAGTAATTGCTTTTGTCGCTGCCAATTGGTGAACATGAGGCATGTAAAGCAGCGTTTACCTTCTCCTCCAGTCTAAACCATCCTACTTTTTGACTGGAGAGTCGTCAAATGTATTGTGGGCTATATCACACTATAGCTATGCCTACTGTAGAGGCTGCTTGGCGCAACTGCTTCCCCCCTCGTTTTTAATCATTGTCCCTGAGTGTGTTTGCGCTCTAGTAAGGTCTGATGGGCTCGGTGTGGACCACCCCTCACTGCGGTGCAGTAGTGAAGGATAAATATATCCCCCTCCACCAACACCACCACCTCCTCCTCCTCCTCCTTTCGTTGAGTCCGCAACATCCTGACTGGCCGAGGCTGGTGATCGCAGGCAGCGGCAGCGGCAAGCCCCCACAAGACGGATGAATTAGAAAAAAACTGCTGTAACCACCGCCACCCCCTTTTATTTATTTTCTAAAGTGAAGATTCGGGCTGTAAACACTGCTGCCCTCATCTTGACAGTGTGAAGCGGATACAAGGTTAGTAAAAAAAGTCCCTGTTATTTGTCCATAGAGTTAAATATAAGAGAAAGCATGAAAATCAATGCAGAAGTCCTGTGTGTGACCGGCTCTGTATGCATGGAGCAGTGAA
Organism: Lepomis macrochirus; assembly: GCA_024633595.2. Lineage (NCBI taxonomy): Eukaryota > Metazoa > Chordata > Actinopteri > Centrarchiformes > Centrarchidae > Lepomis > Lepomis macrochirus. The sequence continues at coordinate 11,575,532 of JALXJV020000012.1, read as the reverse complement.
ACAGTAAACCTGAATTTGTATGCAGGACGCTTTGCTGGGGTCCTGCTTATCCATGGTTACATCTTGGCATGGACAGGACTTGTTAATCCAACTCCTGTAACTTTAACTCAAATGAGCCTGGCACAAACACAAACACAAAACCAGGTACAACTGAATTATTCTCCACTGGAAACTATCTATCTGTTTTCTTACTCTGTTGCACCATTCTTGGTCATTCCAGTCAGTGCTAATTATTCTGTGAAGTGAGTCCCCAGCGCCTCTCAGATCACATAGCACTGCAGCTGCCCTGCTGCACAGCAGACCAACTGCAAGAGCTATAATAGGAAGGAGAGGTAGGGTTGCGCAGCTGACAGTGCTGATTCTGCTCTGCAGTCCTATTTAAGTCACTAAGATCATAAAGGCTTATTAGTAAAATGCCACCTCTTTAAAACTCAAGGTGTTTTAAAAAGAAAACGTCCTGGTCTGTATCTGACATGAAGAACTAGTGCTGATTGGTGTTGGCACAGGGTATATTAGGCTACTTTGTTTTTGTGTGCATATCTTTTTTTCAGTTGAAGTTATTCCACTTGCTTTCTTACATGGCATTGTGCTAAAGTCCTCTCAAGTTCTGTCTTATTAATCATATTTGTATGACAGAGTTCACACAAGACGGAGTTGTCAAATACTGCTTTCATGCTAATGTCTCATATCTGACTAAAAAAGCCTTTGCTTCAGAATAATGACATCTGAACATCACCCCAAAAACACTGGTTCAGTAAACTTTGGTAAACCCTTAAACCATCTGTTCATCCATTACTGGTTTCAGATGATTCAGATTTTTTTCATAATCATGCTTTTTGTCCTCAGTCAGGTTTGAAATTGTTTGGCTGATTGCTTTTCAACCCGTTAGGCTTCCAGTGTGCAGATTCAACATGGGGATCAAGGCTGCTCTCCCCAGATATGAGCTGTATCTCTACACAGCAGTACTCGGCGTGGCTTTGATATGGGCAGGCAGTTGGATATTTGAAGCTTCGAGTGGTGAGTGCACAACATGTCAGGGGATGTCAAAAGCACACACACACGCGCACACACAACACAACACACACACACACTGTAAATGTAACCCAGAGAGAGTGAAGAATCACTGACAATGCTGCAGTTTATTTAGGTTCACTGAAATCCCTTTATATTTAATAAAGTCAGAGCGAATGGATACTTTTCAAGCAGCTGCACCAGAAAAACACTCCAGTCAACATTTTCATTCGAAATTCCTCTCACTGAAAAATCACTTACCTTGTAGCAATGGAAATTCATTATCAAACTCTGCTTCACAAAACATACCCATAATATACCCATGACCTATAATTTCTGCTGTTTACATTCACTCTAGATGCAAATTTTAAAAAAAAAAAGCTCTGCGGAATGTTCTGTGTGTATACGTGTATATGTAAATAACTCTATATATTGTTTTATTTTAATTTAAATTTTACCATATTTCACTATAGGCCTACACTTAATTATAAGTTGTGTGTAGCATGAAGGAACTACAAATCTTGTTTCGTTAAGCAGTGTTGTGCTGTATAATGACTAATAAACAACCTTGTATCTTGTATCTTGTATAACATTGCCCTGTTTAACCTAAAACTGAGTACTTCATGTAGCAGATTAAAATAGACCTCCCTCCTCTAAGGAATTTCTCCATGTTCATGTTAATATGAGGATAATTTAAAGATGCTCTAATTACTTTTCTAATTATTTTCCTGATGGAGATGTTTCAGACTCTGTTACACTGAGCCAATTAATCCAAAACCTTGCATCCTGACATACTGCAATTGTTTGCATATCTTCAGACGCTAAAATACTTTAAGTATCCTCCTCACACTGATCTGAAGGGACTGAGTGCAATCTGGTGAGTGGTGAGTGGCACTGTCTGTCTCAGTCTGTGCTGTGAGATTGGCCAGGGTCAGGCATCATTTTGTCATGATTCTTTTCCATTAGTGCTCTCTGTATCTTGAAATGGTCATCTGTGGGCATTTATAATGCTCAGGTCTGCATGCTACGGTAGCACTGTATACTCGTAATAGAAACTTGGCCGTGTTCCCAGAAGTAAGAGGCTTTCCCTGAATGCCCCTCACATTTTGATATCCTTTTCCATGGCCATTAGCGTAATCAGGCAAAGCTGGAGGAGCTACTGTGGGGGCGTGTGCGAGTCACATTTGTTGCTGTGTAATGAATGTCTCAACATCACTGCCATGATTCTGATTATTGTCACATTTGTTTTATTTTCATCATTTCTATGTCAGCGTTTTTTTCATGTTATGCAGTAATCTAATCTCCTACAACCAGATTATGAGCGTATGAGAGTAGATGTCAGCCTCAAAAATAGAAAGCTTCGCAGTGAGTACATTATGTAATATCTGATGTTATCAAATGGACTGAATGTGTTCTCACACCTTAAATTCACTGTGAATAATCCAACAGTTACACCGAAGAGGTTCAAATTTTGACTCCTACAGGACCTTTTTCTCAGAATGATTATTTTAGTTCACATAGACCCCCAAGATAAAGCTGCCTACAGTCTGAATTTAGTACTCCTCAACCTAGAACCATAACCATATATTGAAATTGTAATACTTTACTAATTCTATTGTGCAATTTCCTACATTTTGTTTTGTAAATATCCTGTATATTTTCTTCTTTATTCAGAGAATGTAAACAGAAAGGCCTTCAAAGAAAGTGTGAAACCAGGATGGCATTACTTTGGCAGGAAAATGGCAAGTTGCTTCTTTCCTTTATGTATCGCATTGTGTTCTATAATTGGATTTACTGATGCAAGGCCTCAAAAGAGAGTGATGTTTTACTCATGCATCTTCCTTTGCCTCAGGATGTTGCGGACTTCGAATGGATGATGTGGTTCTCTACATTCCGCAATCATATCATTTTTGCTCTCACTGGTCACGTTATCTTTGCCAAGATATTCACCCTGCTAGCTCCAAAGGTGCGTGCCTGTGTGTGCATGCCCATGAGCTAGTACTGTAATCCGATTGCATACAGGTACAATGCTATGTCTCTCATTATGTGTATGTGTATGTATTGCATGTGTATACATGTGTGCATTTGTGTGCATGTGTTCGCACTTATGAGTGAAGACAAGCTTTTCTCCAATCAAGGCCACACACCAGAGTTCTGTTGGTATGTGGTAAAACCCATTAAAGGCAAAGCTATATTGTACTGAAATGAACAGCAGACCTTGGGCTGTACAGGTAATGCAGTTCAGATCAATTCAATGTAATTCCATTGTACTGTATTCTATTGAGAAATTTGTCATGTTGTATATTTGTTCCCCAAAGTGTAACACATTTTTGACGTGATGCATGAGTTGCACTCTGTTAGTCTTTCCTGGGAATAATTTGACATATTTAAAACAGTTCATTGTGTTTTAAACATGTTTTCTGTCTTGTTTCATGCTTACAATGAAGATTGGTATAGATGGATGTAAGGTAACATTAATAAACAAATTTTGTAACATTTGTCATGTGTTTCATTTAAACCATTGATACACTGACAGCATCCCCTCCCACACACAATTTAATCTTTGTTCCATCCTAAAGTATATCCGTTGTTGTAGATACAACAGTTTTGTTGTACTAACACCACTACTCTTCATGTGTGTTGCATTCAATTATCAATAGTACAAAAATCCTGTCGTGACGTCACACTGACGCTGGCCCCTCTTTACCCACAGCACAGATCCTTGATCTTTGGGGTGTACGGTGGTTTGGCAGTCCTGATCACGATGGGCTGGACCTTCATGGCTCTGGTTCTGTCTCACTGTATCATACTCTACAGCGTCGCCCTGGTCAAGAGCAAATGGATGTGCTTTGCGGCCGGCCTGACCACGCTGGCGTCCATAAAGCTGGAGCCCTATAACTCCTGGCAGGTGAGTGGGTGGTTCAAGGGTTGATGTGCACAAACACTGAATGCTCTGCCGCCTGATGTAGAATGAGCTGTGGGAATTTGAAGGAGATGCCTGTCTGACCAGGAGAAGGATCTTAAAGTCAGTTCTGTCATGAACGGTTACCCAATTGTTTGAGAACTAACATATACTGTAGTATCTAATATAAAAAAATATAATAATGGTAATATAAGCACTAATATAGTACTATTATCTTGTGGAATAAATACTATAATTCAATGTAATGCAGTGTTTGATATTTTCCTAATACCTTTTCTATTACTTCTTTTGTAATAACAATAACAAGCGTAATATGTAATTGAGAACAAGTTGTAGTTGTATTGTTGTAAATTGCTTGTTTCAATGTGCAACAGTCAATCAAAAGACTGGGGAGTGTAGAGGTATTGTCCGTTTGCAAAATTTTAGAGACTCTGAATGACTCTGACTCCTTTAGGAAACCCTGATAACTGGCTCTTTTGACCTGCAAGACATCCTCTTCTACGGAGGCTGCGGCTTTAGCATCATGCGCTGTATGAGCTTTGCATTAGAGAACTGTGAGAAGAAGGACGGCAACTACACATTCTCTGACCTGCTGAGATACAACTTCTACCTCCCCTTCTTCTTCTTTGGACCTATCATGACTTTCGACCGGTATCATGCCCAGGTAAGGATTTAAGATTCAGCTGAAATTTGTGGCTGATTGGTGGGAAAATGAGTAACAGTTGGTGACAAGTGAACAACCATCTGATATTTGACAGTAGTTATTAAGCTGTCAGTGCACATTGTGCTCGAAGACTCCTGAAGGCTGATGTAATACCCACATGTAACGCCATGTGTTTATATAACTGAAAGCCATCGGTAGAGACAAAAAAAAGATTTTAGGCCTTTGCACATTTTAACTGAAATGACTATCTCCTTTAGCAATATGAGTTTTATATTCTAACTGAACCAACCCGGTTAAAAATCTAAAAAGATACCACTGTTACTGCTACTGTTACTTAAGGAATAAACATTGAATACATTAATTACTAGACAGTATCTCTCCAACTAAAGTACAGGATGTGCTGGGATAGACATGTCATTTTACAAAATAATGATGACTCGTTCACAAAACTGAAAGTTTTAAATTCCACAGGTGAACAACACCCAGCTGACCCGCAAGGATAGGGAGTTGTGGAACATTACCACCAAGGCTTTGTTGCATCTGGGTGTTATTCTGGTGGTAGACGTCTTCTTCCACTACCTGTACATCTTGACAATCCCCAGTGACATGAAGCTGGTCACCAAGCTTTCTGACTGGTGTTTGGGTGAGTTAGATATATGCATTAATAACGGGTCTGGTACTGTGATTTATATGCTCATAGTTAACATTCACTGGAAGGTTTAGTGTCTTTCAATATAAACTGTTTAAATTTTGATCACTCTATCATCTTTGAACTTAAAGACCACTAAAACTCAGTGAACCCCAAAACAATTAATCCTGTCAGGGTGAGCTTCTATTTTAGGCACTTGAAGAATGGTAGAAGAATCTTTGGGAAAGTCTACTACCTACATTTCAGTAGACACATACTTTTGCACACTGTTTTCATGTGGCTGTCATCATTATGACCAGATAATCCAATATTTACTAAAGGGATTATTGTTATGTTTGTGCTTTGTGTGGTTTATCAAGCATTACCTTTTTAGTAATATTTGACATTAATTAAGATTCCCAAAGCTGCCATCAGTGCGCCTGTAGGAAACCTGCTTTGTTTCCATGTGTACCTTTGCAGCTGGTCTGGCTTATTCCAACCTGGTGTATGACTGGGTGAAAGCAGCCATGATGTTTGGTATCATCAACACTGTGTCTACACTGGACCACCTGGACCCTCCTCAGCCTCCCAAATGTATCACCATGCTCTATGTCTTTGCTGAGACGTACGTGTGACTTGCACTAGTTGTGTGTAATCTCAGGAAGTCATGGTGTAGTATCTTTGTTGACAATGGTGAAGCTTGAAATTGTGTAAAAAAATGTAAATTGTCTCTTTTTCTCTCTTTTTTTAGGCACTTTGACAGAGGCATCAACGACTGGCTGTGCAAGTGGGTGTTTAATCTGAAAATCATGGGTTTGAATGCCAGAACCTACAGTTTATAGAAGACTATTCTGAGTCTTCATCAGGTTGAATCTGAGTTGTAATTTTGCAGGTATGTTTATGACTTTATTGGTGGGGATCACGATAAAATCTTCAAGGAGCTCCTGGCAACCATCTGTACCTTCGCTATCACCACTTTGTGGCTGGGCCCATGTCCGATTGTTTATATCTGGTCCTTTTTCAACTGCTTTGGCCTCAACTTTGAGTTATGGGTGGCCAAGTTCTTCTCTCTTCCGCCTTTTTCAACCATAGAGGTAAAATGAAAAACACTAACCCTTTAAACTTTTTCAACTTTATGCTATGTGGAATTTGGTGCCATATCCCTTAATGTACCTGTGTCTACTGTATCTAGTATGCAATGGGTGAAGCCATGTCACGCAGGATCCGTGGTGTGTTCAATGCTGCCAACTTCTGGGCCATTGTCCTCTACAACGTTCTCTCTCTGAACAGTTTGGAGTTTGCCAAACTGGTGGGAAGACGGCTGATTTTCAAAGGTGGGGGAAAACAAGGGTATATTTTGCAAAATGAAATCAGGCTTTTGTGCCAGTTTGAGTCAAAGTGTGAGCAACACAGACAGAAAGCAAAAGACTCTCAAGCAAGGGGCGCCATCCTCCAGATATCACATGACTTAGCATCCTCTTTGTTGCTTTCTTTCATATAGAATAAAAGAATCTTAACAACAGAGCAATGGGGATTGTTCAGGATTATCTCCAGTCCAACATCTACGCAGGGCGCCGCACAATGAAAGCTGCAATACTTTAAAATCATACTGTTCTGTTCTTATGTCTTCTCCAGTTTTCTGCTTCACTTCCTCTTTCTTCTCCTCTTTGTGTTTTTCTTCCAGGTTTTCCTCTGTCCACCCTCTCAGTGTTGCTTGTGACCTACTGTGGCGTGCAGCTGGTGAAGGAAAGGGAGAGACAACAAGCCTTGCTGGACGATCCGGAGCCGGTGAAGCCAGTAGATGGTGGCAAAGAAAAAGCTGAATAAACAGACAAAAAATCTGACTTTCACGGACTTCATGGTCAACAGCCCCCTCACATTGTTCCATCCTCAGCGAACTGCAACAGCCAGTCAACACCTATATTGTTCACAAGCCTGTGTTCTTGCTTTTGTTTGTCAGAGGCGAGGCAATGTTTTGAACTGTGAAATATCCTCAAGTGCACTTGCTGTAGATAATCGCAACGTCCTTTGGCACAAACCCACCAATGGTGCATTTTGTATAATTTATCTGAACAAAAGATTGTTAAGCAAATGACAGGCCTGACAAATATTTTATGATGCTATTTCTAATAGTATATATAAGGACATACAGAATTGTAAAGGAACAACTACTTTGCTCTGTGTGGTTGTCTCCTCTGTCTTGGATTTGGATATTCTTCCGTCTTCTTTTAAAAAAAATCATCAATATGATTTTGTGGATTTTTTGTCGGACGGTGTCTTAATTTTGCCTTAGATACCTCAGATCCTAATTATAGCAATATTTAACTATACTGAAAGGTTTAAAAACTTGGAAAAAAACTTGAAGTCAGAGTGCCACGTAGTCACAATGTATAGAATAGTCTATTCTAATGTTGATTGAGAATGTATTAGATATCTTATAATGTTGAACAATTGAATGTAGTTCAACCTTCCAGGGAACGACAGCTTAACTTTAACACCATATTGTCCGCAGGAGATTACAGTAGGTGTGACATTTTGGCATATCTTCCCTCCTCGCTCTTTGACATGATCCAGCCCCTCAGTTCGCTAAGAAAGGCAACAGGCCCTTCAGGGAACATGGGTCAGTCTTATCCTGCCTGTCACCAAAACCTGCTGTGTGTCTTCAGAACAGCAGGCAGAGAGAGGTTTATGCAGCCTGTAATGCCTTTTCTCACTGTAAGGTTTTTATTCAAAGGTGTTCAAAATGTGTTTGTTGTTTTAGCATGGCCTGCATTCAAACATTTTTAAAATTTAATTTTGTTTACATCAATGGAAATAAATAAGTCAATTCAGACTGTGTTGGGTTTTATTTTATGATAGTGAGACATTTTCATCGCCACAAGATGGCCCAGTTTCACCAAAGCTAATCCCTGATTGCATTTAACATGTAAATGATAAAAAACATGAAATGCCCTGCATGGTTCACCCACACAGATGTTTCTACTTAGTTTGTCTGATTAGGTATTTTCTCAGAACTGTGTGTGTGTGTGTGCACAGTCTGAAAATGATTGACATCTTCCTCTTTCTGGGTGTGATAACTTACACCTTTACCATAGATCTTTTTCACAGTTGACCTTTTGATGTGTCACAGTAGGAAAAGCACAGGATAATAATAAAATTAATGGTGGTTGAATGTCAATTAGCCACTTCAGTTTCAGTATCCTGTTATTGTGAGTGTTATTTTATTTCCCGCTTGATTTTCCACCAGGGTTAGGGTTAGCCGATCAGAGACAGAGTAGGTGACAAGACTTGACGCAGTTGAACTGGTATCTGTCAAATGAGAGTTTTCAAACGTTTTTGCTAATTGTGCGTGCTGACTCACTGTCACACTGTCATGACTCACTATCACTCTTTACTTAGAATAGAACTGAGCCATCCCTAATGTCATCAGTAACAGCTGTGCTTCTGCTAATATGACAAGCCAAAATATCTACTGTGAAAGTATCTATTCTTATTAGTGCATTTTGTTCAGGTTATATTCTTATTCATGCCTCCAAATTCACAGTCAAGAAAGTTGAGAACCCCCCCCATCAAGTGTTAGAGAACACATCAGGTATGGGTACAATATTTTAAAGTATTTGAAGGGAATAATTTACAGTTTGACATGTTATTGCAGGAAATGTGCAGGTGTAACATTAATAATGACCTGTATAGTGCCTCACTGATGTGGTGGTACAGGCACAGCTAAATGGCACAGATTTATGTTTATTTATACACAGGTGACTTATCTTTTCAGGTGATAGCACTCTTATGTGCAGATGTTCTTATTTTCATTGGCCTCATCATTGAATTAAACAGAGGAAAAAAACATTTAATTGAATAAATTACATGGCCAGAATATCAATATATTTCATGTATGTATGAGTGAAAGTGGGGTACTTCCATATATTATGTTTCCCCAGTAGATTTGGCTTCTATCAGATAATTTTTCAGCCATTAGGTGCCACTGATGTATCTCTGGATCAAATGATTCAAAGTGATTACACATATTAAACACATACACAAACGTATGTCATAATCTTCATTAATTCCATGAATGGTAATAAATGGTAAGAGCAGTTTGACATGTTACCTGACACATGATTCATTTCATAAGGAATAATTTTGTATTTACCTGGTGTTTTAATCATAGTTCAACAATTAACACAATGAATAATGTAATAATCATGTTATATGTTCAATGTTATTATCAAATTTTAGATGTCTTTTTTTAATAAATGTAAGAGGGAATTTCTGGTGATTCAAATGTTTGATGCGTTTTCCCCAAAAACATGAGTTTATGTTTGAGCTAATTTCTAGGTTTATTATATAACATGCTAATCTTCCAGGAACTACTGTTAACTATACATGGTATCCTGTATCTCCACATGTACATGCAATATGGTGAACTGCTCAGTGACAGTAAAGCCAATGTATTAAGATCACTGTTCAAGTCAATATTGGATTACAGAGTCAAAAACTTGTAAAAAGTCAGTGAAAATATCAAAGTATTAAGAGCCAGTCAGGCTGCCTGCTGAGATGTTCTGCTGGATTTAACAGGCTCAAGTCATTCAGCTGTTCGTGTGGCGCAGGAGTGGATAGGTCCTCTTTCCTTTCCACCAAAATGAATTCCTCAGCTTTGTGAGAGTCCTGTCTATAAATAACCTGGATTTACAGAGTGAGTGACAGTCACGGACAGCTGCAGCCTCCAGCCAACCAACCCGTGGAGACTATCCACAGTGGTCTGAGCAGCCCAGAGGACGCTTGCAGTCCTGCTCTGTTAAGTAGGGTGCCCACGAAACCCAACCGGGACAAGGACACAGAACAAAATGGCTGCCCTGACCATAGACCCTGTGGAGCAGCCTCGTATGTACCAACAGACTCTGCTTCAGGACGGACTGTGTGACCTCTTGGAGAATGACAGGTTTGTGGACTGTGTTCTCAAAATTCAGGACAAGGAGTTCCCCTGCCACCGCTTGGTTTTGGCAGCCAGCAGCCCCTTCTTCAAAGCCATGTTCCTGTCCGATCTGGAGGAGGGCAAGAAGCGTGAGATTGTCCTTAAAGATGTAGAGCCAGGTGTTATGGGGATGATCCTGCGCTACTTATACACATCTGATATTAATCTGACAGAACAAAACGTCCAGGATATCTTCATGATTGCTAACATGTACCAGATCCCCTCAATCTTCTCTGTATGTGTGTCTTACCTCCAAGAGAAGTTGGTGCTGGGAAACTGCTTGGCTATCTTCAGGCTCGGTCTGCTGCTGGACTGTCCCAGGCTTTCTCTGACTGCTCGGGAGTTCATCTGTGAACGCTACCAGGTTGTTGTCAGGGACCCGGACTTCCTGCAGTTGGGACCAAGCGAGCTGGCCGTCATCATCATGTCAGACGCCCTAAACATTGAACGGGAGGAGCTAGTGTTTGAATCCCTGATGGACTGGGTAAGACACGATGAGACAAACCGGCTTAAGGACCTGCCAGAGCTGTTGCACTGCATTCGTTTCAGGCTCATTCCTTTGGATTACTTCAAAGAGAAAGTAGAGCGTCACCAGTACATCCGGTTCAACCAGGAGATAAAGAAAGACCTTGATCTCGTCAAAGATGCTCACAGAGGGCGTCTCCCAAATCCCAGGAAGCTCAGCAGTGACGGGGCAAAGAGGGGAGAAGAAAGTGAGGAGGATGACGATGATGAGGAAGGTTACCTGCCGGGTATACTCAACAACAACCCTCGCTTTGGGATGTTTGAGTTGGACCTTATACTTATGATCAGTGACACAGGGACTGTGGCCTATGAGCCGCTAGGAAATGAATGCTTTGTGGTTTCAGAGTCTACAGAAATTCCCAAGAACCACTGCAGCTTGGTGACAGATCAGAACCAGGTGTTTGTTGTCGGAGGATTACTCTACAACGAGGAGGACAAAGACGAACCATTCAGCTCCTACTTCTTACAGGTAGTGAACGAGTCATGAAGACCATGAGTAGAAACATACAACTTTCTCTTAATTTATCTTCCTGTATAATGCAAAGGAAAGTTTAAAGTCGCTTCTACAATGTGCTGAATTCTTGTACCTCTCATTCCTCACAAAGCAATGTTTTCATCCACAGTTTGACCCAGTAAGTTCAGAATGGTTAGGGATGCCCTCACAACCCAGCCCTCGATGTTTGTTTGGCCTGACTGAAGTGGAAAACTCCATCTTTGTTGTTGGAGGAAAGGAACTGAAGGAAGGCGAGCACGCCCTGGACTCAGTCATGATCTATGACAGACAGTAAGTGTGGATACCAAATGTAATCAAATCAGTGGTGTCACAAACACAATCATACACATTACAATGCATAGTGAAATTTGTTCTGTGCATTTAACCCCTAAGTATTAAGAGCAGTGGGCAGCCACTTTGCAGCACATGGGGACCAACTACAGGTCTAAACCAGTGCACAGAATTTGATCTTTACTAAAAATAGTCAATCTGTATTCATTATCTAAATGAAAAAAATCAGCTCTTGGCAGTCTTTTCTATAAATTTGTTGTTCACTAATCAAGCCTCCTTTTAGTGCATTCAGATATTCAGTAATTCCCATTCAATGCAGTAAAGTGTAAAACCATCACTCTTGCAGTCGCATTAAAGGCATTACATCCTTGAACTCCAGAGCATTTCCATAATTTTTATTTATTTAGAAGTATTGCTACATTAGTCTGTAGATTCGCCTTTATCATCTATAGGGTCAATTCATGATAATATGTTCTCTTTTTTGTACACAGGTCGTTCAAATGGGGAGAGTCCGACCCTCTGCCTTATGAAGTGTATGGCCATGGAACCGTGTCACACAAAGGTCTTGTCTATGTCATTGGAGGAAAGTCAGAGAGCAAGTATGTAAATAAACTGTGTGATATTTTACCATTTGATTGCACCTCTGGATTGTATTTTTACACTGTGGGTCTAATATTTTATGCTTCTCGATCACTACCTGCACAGTCTGAAATACAGTCATTTTGTAACAGCAGGTGTCACTTTGGATTCCACTGAGAATGTGATATTTAGGAACTAACTCAATCAGTATTTAAAAGGGTACTCCAGTGATTTATTGTAGCACTTCCGTTGGCGGACTCATAGGAGACATATTAAAAAATAATGGTCAAAATTGAGGCAGCAGAAGCAGAAATATCCTGACTTTGAATCTCTGGTAGTTGTCAAGCTCTAAAATGTCCTACATTTCCTATAATTCAACTCAAAAGCATTGCTCATAAGATCTGCCGTGCCTCCTAAATGCTCACCACTTTTAAACTCCACACCCCCAGATTGCAATGCAACTGAACTTCATGCATAAAATCAGGAAGCTCCTTCAACACACTGTTTTAAATGTTGCAGGAAATGCATGAGAAGAGTCTGTGTCTACAACCCCACTAAGTTTGAGTGGAAGGACCTGGCTCCTCTGAAGACGGCCCGCTCCCTGTTTGGTACCACCGTCCACAAAGACCAGATCTTTGTGGTGACGGGGGTCACGGATGCAGGCCTCACCAGCTCTGTGGAGGTCTACGACATTGCCACCAATAAGTGAGACAACAGTTTTTATATGACCCATTTTATCTCACTGTTATGGGGTGAAGCGTCTGTCCACAGCAGTGAAATGACTCATTGAGCGTAAATAGCAGATCATTAGGTCATAAAATAGCACTCATTGTACTGCTGAGGTTATCATACAGTAATATAGCAGCTTATTTAACACCCTCATCATTTCCCTGCATGTGTGCGTGTGCGTTTGTTGTCCTGTTGTGCTCTAGGTGGTCTGAATTCACAGAGTTCCCTCAGGAGCGCAGCTCTCTCAATCTGATCTCGATGGGAGGTTTCCTCTACGCCTTGGGGGGGTTTGCAATGATGCCCACTGAAACTAGTGAGGAGCCTGTCCCAACAGAGATGACTGACATCTGGAGGTGAGAGCCCCCTTCTTTCAGGTTTAAGTGTGGTGATAGTCTAATTTTCAGCAAATCAGATCAGACAATAAACACCAAAATCAGCAATTAATTGATACTAACAAGTACTGCCTGATGGACAAAGCCTGATATAGTGTCTGCAGAGGAAGCTCCTTTCATACTCACTGAAGCACCAAATGTGTAATAATCCGCAGCTGAAAATAGACCCCCCAAAATGTAAAATGTTGTTAAAGGCTGTTTTGTGACTGATTAAAGATTTACGTCCATCTGTAGACAAGGTAATGTATTGGAAGACAAACTAACGCATTGTTGGCTTTAATTTGTTTTCATGAGATGTTTTGCCAATAAGAAAATATAGACTAACAGACCTATAATTTATTATGATAAATGACTACATTCCAGTTTCGGGGTCCTGGTGTTGTGCATGTTAGCTCATTGTCACATCATACTGACATACCCAAATGTAACTGAACCATCATTATCAATGTGGCTTTCCTGCTATGACAAGTCAAAATGTATTCTGTGAAAAGGGTCTATTTCTATACATATATTCATACTTCATTAATATAAATTGGTTGGGAAAATAATAATCATTAACTCCAAAAATGAATGCAATTCTTATAACATACTTAATGGAGCAACACCAAATTCTCTGTAGATGAAAGGTGTTGAGATTGCATTTGTTATTAGTGTTTTCTATCTTTTAATGTTATAAGGGCACCAAACACTACCATATGTGTATGTTTCCTACAGGTATGATGAGTCAGAGAAGTGCTGGAATGGGATTTTGCGAGAGATTAGTTACGCGGAGGGATCCACTATTCTTCCAGTGCGTCTCAACACTCTGCGTCTCACCAAGTTGTAACTGAACTGAACTGTTGGTGTCATGAGGCTGATGATGTAGCACTAACATTGAAGTGAATGCGTGTACTCATAATGGATATTGGCCCAAAATTGTCTTAGGGTACAGAATGTTTCATGGTAGATATTAATTGCATTTGGTCTCCGAAGAAGAAAAAAAATGTTATATCAGCATCAAATGGTTTTATCCTATGTTTTACAGCAGGGGGAGACAGATACATACTAAATACTATGCAAGTCTAAGTCAGGGTATAGAGGTGAACACTATGAGTTAGAATCACACACCAAATTTATTTTATAAGAAACTAAAATGTTGATTTATACATCTGTTTTTTGTTATATTATTTCATAAATTGTCTTTATTACCTGTTTCTTTATTTAAAGCAGAAATAAAGATAAGGGTTGATTGTATTGCATTAAATGCATGAAGTCTGACTTTCAGTTGGAACAACACAGGAGGCCTGCCTACAGTGCAAATGGTTTTATTCTTTTTCATCCGACATTTTGTTCAATAACATGTTTACAGCTGATTACACATACTGTACAGTACACCAAGAGCTACACAACATTTACATGGCAACAAAAATAGAGACATTTTACTGTCATTATGCAAATAGCATGTGTGAGGAACGTAGAGTTTTAAATGTAAACATTGATTTCCAGTCAACACCTGAGTACTATAAGTCACCACAAAACACATCATAAACCAATTTTTTTAGCCGTATTTACACTTTCACAATATATACAATGTCAGTGTGTGACCATTACTCTGAGGTACTTTCAGTTAGTTTCTGTTTTACACACACTGGTACAACAAAAAGGGGATATAAAGTAAACACCAATCTTTAACGTGACTCCCACATAAAACATGACATTGTCATGCTACATATTAACGTTTGAAAAGAACTTTTTAGAGCAAGAGGTCACTTAAAAGAAATGTCTGCATTAGTAAAGCGAGAGCAACATCCATTGTGTCTTTTAGCTTGATAAATTCTATTACATCAAACATAAACAATAATCTACAGCCCAGCTAGCACCTGTGTGAGGCTGACCTTTGACTTTAATGCCAGCATGCTAACATGCTCACAATGACAATGCTAACATGCTGATGTTAAGATGGTATAATATTTACTTATATACTTTTTTACATATTGTTTATGTTCACTATCTTAGTTTAGTGTGTTAGCAAGCTAGCATTTGCTAATTAGCACAATGTACAGCTGAAGCTGATGGGAATGTCATTAGTTTTGCAGATAAGTCATCAATCAAAGTGAACACATTAAAAATTTTACCCGTTGACAGCACTAAAAAAAGTTAAGGCATAACCATAGTAATTACAATTCATCTGGGTTTGGAACCATGAATGTCTGAACTCTGACAAAGTCTGTGGATCGTCAGTCATTAGGATTCATCCTCTGTGGACCATTACTGTCATAGTTGTTGACATATTTCAGTGTGGACCTATGGTGTGGACCAAAGTAGTGGGCCAACTGACCAACATGTCATCAACATCAATAGATTAAATAAATGTTATTGTACAACATGTACAATATTTAATATTTAATCTGTCAATATAGAATATAATTTAAAAAAACAATTAAAGCAATTAAATCAATTGTCCATGCAATCCAGTTAATGGAAGGTAATCACATTTATTCACAATGTTGTGGAATAATAATGGAACACATCTGGTCCATTAGTTGCAGAAATAGCAAAAATGAACGTCTGGTGAGCGATTGTGCACTCAGACAAAACTAAAAGCCTTTGTAATCTGAGATAAATTTCACAAGCAGGAGCTTTAGTGTCTCCTCTGGAATGTCGTCCAGCAGTAATTCAGCAAAGTGTATGCCCCGTATAAAACTGTCGTAGACAGGATAGGAACGTCCAGTATGCTGGTTATGCCATAGATCCCTTCTCAGCGACTACTGTTCATGACAGCCTGACACTGTCATTAATGTTGTTACCACTGGTCCCCTAAGTAACATGGGCCATCAGGCTAAGTGCTTGGAGTTGTGTAACACACCCTTTTAATGAACATCTTACTTCTTATAGGTCACAGCTTGTCTCTGGCTCTAACTCTTGCTTAACATCCGATGGAAAATGCTGGCCAAAAGCTCCATTTCCCTTTAATTCACATAGTGGTCATGAAGATCTTTCTCCCTGCAGTATTCTGTGGTGCATTACCTATAAAAGACTTAGTTAATGTTACTCTGAGAATTGATTTTCAACACCTTGTCAGTAGCGAGTTCAGGTTGACTCATCTTGTGATCTCAATAAAGCTTTATACTGTCCTAGAAAGGACACAGTTTATATATATATCTCAGTGTGACACTGGTCTTTATGTAAATATGCGGTTAACCTCCACTACAATGGAAGTTGCTTCCTGATCAAAGCTACATTGGAACAGCCTGAGAAAATGACAATGTTCTTTGTTGTAGTTTCTTGGAAATGAATTTTTCATGTAAAGGTAAATATTTAACCCATTTACTAAACAGGTGCTAAGTTTCAAAAGAGGTTTCAGATGACTTTCCACCCTGGCAAGAAGAACACTCATCAGCTGTCATTTTTGACAGGTGAGGGATAAAGTAACAAGGAACAAATATTAGCTTCACTACTAAAATGTCAAATTGACCTTCAGTAACCAATATTATCTGCATTGCAACGGTGCATGTGAGCCATGCATTAACTACATAATGATAAAAACAAAGAGGGAAGTTAACTTCACATGGGTTTCAGAGGGCAGAGAGGTGCTCCTGACACGCTGATGCCCGGCGTGTTGTAGGGCTGCATTTGGTAAACATAGTGATCTGGGTGCTGAAGTTGTTTCCATTGCTGCCCATGGAGGGTTGGTGGTACTTAGTGTCAGCACCCAGGAACCTCTGCAGCATCCATCTCCGCCACTTACGCTTAATCTCCGCCTGTACCTGCGGATGAGACGAGGCGGTGGACAAACAGGATGAAGGGGGCGTTAAGAGGGTATGACACATTGGAGTACACATCTTAAAGAGCTGTTTTTTGTTTAAATTTACTCACCTCTCCGTTCACAAAGCAGTACAAAACTGCAACAACAAATCCCTGAAGAAGAGAGACGTAGATAAATCGTACAGCCCAATAATAGCTTGAAAAGACATACCAGTACGATAGTGTAGCTGGAGAAACACCCAAAATTTTTGTTTGTGAATAATGATGGAAAGATTAGGAGCAACTTCAGGCTCATACAGGAGATTCATCATTTAGATCGCTGGGAAATGTTCCCAGAAGATATCATTCTGAGCTAAAACGGTTACAAATTAAGAATACTTTCCATCACTAGGTTTCCATCATTGGACTTGGCTTTCAGCGTTCACATTCAATTTAATAGTCAGTAAATCAAAAAACGTCATTATTTAATCATAGAAAATTAAACAGATCAGCTAAACAAACCATTCACTTGCTTAATCAGACAAACCGTCTTCATGCTACCAAGATGTTTTCATGTAACTGTAATGCACTTAATCAAAGGTCTTTCTGGTGCCAAAACACAAGATGGCAATCCTGTAGCAGCTTAGTTAAAAAGTATTAGGTACATCAGTATGCAGTGCTGTTTCTGTGTGACATGGGGAAAGTCGTAATGTTGGGGAAAGACTGACTTGTATGCTGTTGAGACTTTACCTGAAATGACCCCAGGATAAGATCGAACACCATCCTCACGTGTGGATGGATGTGGTCAGGGATGAAGGCAAAAATGATGTAATTTATGCCAAAGAGAGGTATCAACAACAGAGTGGATTTAGCCAGTCTCCTAAAAAAGTAAAGACAAGACTAGTGTTCACCCTTGTTAAAATCCAAAAAAGCTACAGTCGAGGCAACACTTGTCACCAACAAGACAACAAAATAACTTCATTTGTCACCTGTAACCCATGCTATGACAGAGATGTTGACATTCTGCACTGAAAACCTACGAGTACTGATTGGATTCCTTTCTTCCAATGTCGGGACAATTCATCTTCTGTCGTAAAATCCGGATTATACAGATGAAGAGGAAAAAGTTCACCTGAAGAGAGAGTAAGACTAGTTCATCTGCATTATCTGTATATGAAATGTTACTCTTAAAATGGTAACAAGACTCACAAGTATGGCAACTAAAATAGGTGTTTTGATGATCCACCATGGTCTGTCATCGATTATCTCCCAGCATCTGTTGATATAGATGAGAGAGTAAATACAAATGAATTCTTACAAAATAAAATAAAAAACTAATTGAGATGAAACAAACCCTTGAAATGTGCTACAAAGACAGAGAGCAGTAACTTCAGAAACTGAAGACGGGGAAAAACAAACTCTGTCCTGCACTTTAACTTTGGACAATCAAAGGGGTGTAGGGGAAACACAGTAGCCTATCTACAAACAAAATGTCTTCAAAGTAAAGCTATAATTTAACATATTTAAATATGCAATTTCTAAGTAGCTTAACCACAGTGAATCACTTGACTTTCAGTACAGAGTCAGAGGATGTGATGCTAACGTACTTTGCTAAGCTAGGCTAGTTATCTTTAAGCAGTGTTTGTAACTGGTGTTTTTTAAATTTTATTTAACTACTGCCTAATTTATGTGGGACACAACGCTGTAATACTAGATAAACAAGATATTATCAGATTGTCAGATAAACAAAACCAATGTTTTCAATTACAGGAAAGAGGTAGGATTAAGTAAATACACTTAGCTAAGCCTGGTTATCTCACTAGCTAGCTTAAACATAGCTGCTTGGTAGGTTTTAGAGCCCACAGACTGTCAAACCAGAGTTTTTTAGGAAAAGGAAAATTATATATACTAACACATACTGTAAAAATTCTTATATGGTAAAACCCATTTCAAAAACTCTGTCTGCATTTACAGCATTTTAGCTTTGTAGGGACATGAAACACTGCTCTTGTCAGAGGTAATTACTTTGTGCGTTGCAGACATTGCAGATAAATAGTTCACCAGACCTCCACTGAGACCAGCTATTAATTCTCACACTAACATAGGTGTTATTTTTTAGTGTGTATCTGCAAATGTACCCTTTTTAAATCAGTCGTACTGATAACTAAATTTAATCAACAAGATTAAAACAAAGACAAATGGCTAACTCACCCAGGATCATTTAAATAAGCCTTTGTAATCACCCACGCTGAGATAAAGATGGTTGGAGATCCTGCAAACACGAAACAAAGACATAATTTGTTATAAGTTATTATAAAATTAAAATAATCTCAGAGAGAATTAATTATGATCACTGTGTTCAAACAAATTCCACACTAACTCAACACCACCAAATATGACAGTGAGCCTTGAGCGTGTGTACACTGTTTGGATGATTTAATAGCTAAAGTAATATTGCATTTTGGGTATGCTTATCATTTTTAACTGGACTCATATGTGCTCTGTGCCAATATTGGCTCATCCTGGGTATCTGCAGCGAAGTCACTCTTTCATGCTGGCAGACCCAACATTTCAGGCCTATTTATAGAGTTACTTTATTAGTGTGATGGAAAAAGGAACATCAGAAATGTGGGGAATGGTTGTTGTTGAATATACATTTTAAAAAAATATGATGGATGAGCATCGGCATTTTGCGTACTTGTTGCCGAATGCATCTATCCATTTAAGATATCAAAAGTCCAAGTCTATGAAGTCATTTTATTCATGTGAGTTCCACAGATGCATGAATTTGTTAAAAGTATAGGACTTTTAGACTGAATTATAACAAGAGTGGTGTGGCAGCTGCCTGCTGCTTCTAATCTAAAACCTGCCAGCAAGACTCATTCATATGCAGATGACAAGGCACAGTATTTTCTTGTGGATGTATAAAACCTCACTTATACATTAATTTACATATGATCATGTATGTTGTGTTGATGTAAATATTAAACAGACATTCAGACAGGATTGTCACTCGTTGGATATTCGATGATTTCTGGCACCACTTTAGACAAATGGATGGATCAAATCTTCTTGTGTGAGCTATCTGTATTCATCAACATATGGCAAAGAGGCTAGCACATACCCCAACCAATCAGAATGTACCACCAGAAGTACTTCCTCTCAGAGAAGAAGGAAACAGCTAACAGAGTGTGGAGGTAGAGGCCCTCCACTAGCAGCCAGAAGAAACTCGCCATGATCCCATATTGGAAGAAGACCACCACTGCCTTGCAGCCCACCTGCAGAAGAGTGAGCATGTTAGTGACTTATTGCTTTGTCAGTGAATGTAGATAAATGCAATTTCATTACAATTCAAATGATTGAAACAAATGTTGTTGCCAGTGGAGGCTTCACAGAGAATGTTTTAGTAAATTACTCTAAAATTAGTATTGATGATTCACTTACAAGAATATGATTCTGTTAGACTTGACAAGTTATCTTAGAAGCGACAAGAAGTTGTACTGATTAGGACTAGGACTGCCATACTAATTAAATACACAATCAAAGTGTATTTCCCCGCGACCCTGTATGCAGGATAAGCGGTTGACGATGGATGGATGGATGGATGGATGGATCGAAGTGTATTTGAGATTTATTTGATTGTTTTTTTTTTAAGTTACACGTGTTATGTTATGTGTTACATAATTTACTTATTGTGAGTCACTTTGGACAAAAGCGCCTGCTAAATGCCATACATTTAAATATATAATAATATAGTCTTGTTTGAAGGGTCAGAATATATATATTTTTTAAAAGACTGTTAAAATGGAATAGCTGGGAGAGAGAACTTGAATTTTAGTAACTAATGTGGGTCATAAGAAATATGAAAATGTCAATGTGATTGTGAAAGAGGTTTTCTAGTTTCACTTTCTCTATACAAGTTTCACAGGCTGAATAGTGTTCTTCACGGCGAGTAAATTGATCTTGACGTCTACCTCATCATTATTTATATATGTGCGTGTATGTGTGTTTGTTATATTGTCTTTTTCACTAATTCTCGTTTTACTTTAGTGATTTTCTTTTCCACATTCGTTGCTTTCTACAAAAGTTTTTTTTTTCTTTTTTAATGCGAGTTTAGAAACAGTTGAGAGGGGTTGCAGCTGTGTTTGGACTGGGACAATTTGTGTACCCTTAAGAGGAAATATCTAAACTCAGCCATTAACCATCAGCACTTAAGAGATGAATAAAAAAGGTGATTTACAATCTGCTGCTGATTTAATCCTCTCTGGTAATAAAGTGGTGGATTCAGCTGGAGCAAGATCTGAGACACTGACATAGGGTGACTTGATCAATCAAAGAAGAATAAAATAGCCTTATATCAAACTGTACCACTCCAATAGCTTATCAAACTCCTTATCTTAATGTAGCACTTCGACTTTCACGTTGTCACTATGATCATGTTGTTGAGACGTGATTAAAACTAGATATCAAAACTCAGAATATGATTTATTGGCAAAGCTCTCTGTAGTTCAGGCTTAATGTTCAGCAAACAGGAACTCTCACAACATCCTGCTGGACAGACGAATGAGGAAACGTCGTCTCAGGAGTGGAAGGGACTTGGCAAACACTGCTACACCCACAAGCACTCGAGCGCTCGGACGTTAAGTAAACTCAGAGACAAAGCATTAAAGTCAGTAAAGTCTGAGTGAGTGATACAATAGATGGAGTTTGGCTCATTTAAGGACAGAAACTAACCGCCAGCTGCTGCTTGTACATTAGATGGACAAGTTAATTTGATCTATGATGCAGGGCTTTTGATGATGAAGGGAAGAAAATCAATAAAATGTACAGCTTCGCTGAAATAAAAAGGACATGTCGGCGAGTGTGATGGGAGCCTTTATATCAGGAGCACAGAGTATGCAGTGCACTCACAGATGACTGGCAATTGTCAGTCTCCCCGACGTCATACAGAACCACATCCTTCATAAAAACGGCTACAGCTTTCAGTATGAACGACACAAAAAGATGCATATGGATGTAGTTTCTTGTGCAGTGCAGCTTCCTGTAAAACAATACAAATAAAGAGATCATTTAAATCAACAAGAAAAAGCAACGCTCATCATTCACTTAATGAATTCCCGCTGATTAAAGATCTCAAATGTTTACATGACCTGTCCAGAAAAATATCTGATAGTGTGTGTCTATTGCACCAAAGCATACAATTGGAACATAAATCATGAAAACATTCCCCTGAAACTTCACTGACTTAATTTATGTAGGCAAACATTCACAGAAAGGATGTATGTTTTTGCTGAGGATAGTAGTCATTATAAGCACTTACTGTGCGACTGTTGCCTTGTAATGTGCTCCTACTGTGCTGAAATCTAAATGTCAAGCTACAAACCCTGCATTTGTCAAGAAAAGCTATGTGTACGTTTCATACTTTATATGTATGTAGTTTTTCAGTGAAACATATATTTATCAGGCAGAAACTCTGACTTGACATTCACACACGGGTAAACAAGAATAAATCAGGGAATTTTGCTGAGAAAATGCAAATGTAAATTCTTTCTTCTGGGTGTTCTCAAACAAATGCCTTCCCAAAGAGCTTATAATTGGGGGTGAATTGTGTAAACCCATAAGGCCAGTCATCCCAGCAGGATGGGTGTGATGACACACAGAATGAACCAGCTGCCTGAACACAGCATCTGCAGCTGAACATAAACAGTAAACTATGTTCACATCCTGTGTGAAAGAGTCCAGACCATTGGGATTTTATAAGCCAGAGGAGTAAACACATCTCTTGTTGTTTAGCCTGTAACACATAAACACTCCAAATGCAAACACACATCTAATTGAACAGACTGGGTTCTGTATAAGAATCCACAAACACCAGCCACTTAAACTTATTCTACTGATCTGTGCTGTGTCATGCCAACATGCACACACATGTTTCTCTGCAACCCCAGGACTAAAGGTCAAAAGGAAACATGCTGAGAACAACAGCCGTCCGTCTAAGTGGTTTGACTTTATGACTCATGCACATGACCACTTTGTTTGAGAAATGTTGCAACAGCAGATAATCTTAAATTTGGACGTCTTGTCCCACAAAATCTGGCAGTCACATTACTGTGTGAAAAACACAGTAAAACCTCTATAAAATGCAGGTATTATGGTGTGAAATGAGACATGGACAGGGTTTATCACCCTAAATGATGGAAAAAGGTGTTTAATTGTCTTTATGCAGGGACATTAAATAGCATTTTGATAGATCTCCTTACCGAAAAAGACACAGTATGATGATGGCGATCGTCAGAGAAATGAGTGACACGCTGTGACCAATGGTGTAACCCACTTTGATGGCGTCGAAGAACTCTCCCTGCAAAAACACATCACTCACTGAAAACCGTTCATCTGGCGTTGAACATGAAGCCAGAGCAGCATTTCAACATGGGGCTGGATGAGTGTCGAAACCCTGATTACCATACTGACCGTATTATCATCCATGGTGCTGTTGGGATTGTATCCACAGTCCATTATGTAGGAGTCTATGCTGATTGGAGTCCAGCCATCCTCAGTGCAGGTCTTTGAAAGATTACCTAATAAGCAGAGGGAATATTCAACATTACTCTTGCAACAATACAACAAATTGCTGTGGCAGTTTTAATTAAAAGTAATGTAAGTCTACTACTTTTGCTCAGTCTTAATTATGTCACTTGAATACACCCAAACACTAAAAGGAAATGGATGGAGGGAAGGAATGACTGAAGGGGATCAGTCGTCCCACTGGCTCAAACGTACATTTCCCATGTGCTTTTGCCTCCATCTGTTTCTTGATTCCTCTCAGGCCGCCCACACACACCAGGAGGCCAACAGTTGAGCAGAGAGATAAAATTCTGGCCTGCCTATGAGGGCAGGCCAGAAGTGCAAGGTCCAAGTGCATTAGATTGATAATAAAAAGAAGAGAGAACACTTTCATCTGCGAGGGGATTTGAGGAGCAGAGCAGAGCTTTGTATGGTCAAGTACAGTAGACCTGAGTTCACCAGAGTACAATACAGCACAGTAGACTTGAGCTCAATATCAAAGAGTAGAGCTGTGTATAAGGGGTGGATAAGCTTTTGGCGTGAGAGAGGTTTTATTTCCACTGTAACAACGTGTCCCTGAGCAACACACTTAACCCCTAGTTTCTCCAGAGGTGTGCAACCTCTGGCATATGTATAGCAATTGTAAGTCACTTTGGATAAAAGCGTCAGCTAAATGAGTATAGGTAAATGTAAGGTAAATGCTTTGTAGAGCCCAGTAGACTGGGGCTCAGTAGAGTAGCACAGAATAAAGAAGAACTCTGTAAAGTGCAGTAAACTAGAGCTCAGTAGAGAAGAGTAGAGGTCTGAAGAGTAGTGTGCAGTAGTCTAGAGCTCAGGAGAGAAGAGTAGAGGTCTGAAGAGTAGTGTGCAGTAGTCTAGAGCTCAGTAGAGAAGAGTAGAGGTCTGAAGAGTAGTGTGCAGTAGTCTAGAGCTCAGGAGAGAAGAGTAGAGGTCTGAAGAGTAGTGTGCAGTAGCCTAGAGCTCAGGAGAGAAGAGTAGAGGTCTGAAGAGTAGTGTGCAGTAGTCTAGAGCTCAGGAGAGAAGAGTAGAGGTCTGAAGAGTAGTGTGCAGTAGCCTAGAGCTCAGGAGAGAAGAGTAGAGGTCTGAAGAGTAGTGTGCAGTAGCCTAGAGCTCAGGAGAGAAGAGTAGAGGTCTGAAGAGTAGTGTGCAGTAGTCTAGAGCTCAGGAGAGAAGAGTAGAGGTCTGAAGAGTAGTGTGCAGTAGTCTAGAGCTCAGGAGAGAAGAGTAGAGGTCTGAAGAGTAGTGTGCAGTAGCCTAGAGCTCAGGAGAGAAGAGTAGAGGTCTGAAGAGTAGTGTGCAGTAGTCTAGAGCTCAGGAGAGAAGAGTAGAGGTCTGAAGAGTAGTGTGCAGTAGTCTAGAGCTCAGGAGAGAAGAGTAGAGGTCTGAAGAGTAGTGTGTAGTATTCTAGAGCTCAGGAGAGAAGAGTAGAGGTCTGAAGAGTAGTGTGCAGTAGCCTAGAGCTCAGGAGAGAAGAGTAGAGGTCTGAAGAGTAGTGTGCAGTAGCCTAGAGCTCAGGAGAGAAGAGTAGAGGTCTGAAGAGTAGTGTGCAGTAGTCTAGAGCTCAGGAGAGAAGAGTAGAGGTCTGAAGAGTAGTGTGCAGTAGCCTAGAGCTCAGGAGAGAAGAGTAGAGGTCTGAAGAGTAGTGTGCAGTAGTCTAGAGCTCAGGAGAGAAGAGTAGAGATCTGAAGAGTAGTGTGCAGTAGCCTAGAGCTCAGGAGAGAAGAGTAGAGGTCTGAAGAGTAGTGTGCAGTAGTCTAGAGCTCAGTAGTATAGAGCTCTGAAGGGTAGTGTATTGCAGATTAAATTAAGCAGAGCTCAGTAGAGTAAAGTAAATCTATGAGTCCAGTAGAGCAGAGCTCTGAGGCTAGAGGTCGCTACAGATCTGCTGAATGAATGGATACAGAAACAAGTAAAAAGTAAATGAATAGTCATTAGATTGAAAATGTCCATGAGGCGTATCTAATTCTGTATCAGCAGTAAGACACACAGATTGACATCTATGTGATCTCTTATTGTGTAATATTTATTTGTAGTGTTTCCTCATCTCCTTTCCAGTCAATAAAGAAAGGAACCTGCATGTGCTGGTGGCAAATTAATCCTTGCACTGAATACTGCTGTAGAAATCTAAATGTAGGACATTCCTCACATTTCCCAACCGTATCGCTCCACAGCCACTATCAAATCACGACAGGGTTGGGAAATGATCAACAATCCAAAGTCTTAGAATGTATTTGGCATTAAAATATGGTCAGCTCAAATACCTGAGTGGCGTATTGCAGAGAAGATGTAGGCTTAGCTTCCCCAAACAACATGACAAGACACAAAGGCGATGATAAGCCCCTGCTGTTTCAGCCCATGCCACCACTGGATTTGGCTTGTTTGAGGGATTGCCAGAAGAATGCTTTCATCATTCCCCAAAACATGACTGCAAGGATTTTCAGTGTCGTGCAGGACAACGAGGAGAGCTCTAACAAGTTAATCACCCTGTCATTGTTTTAATTTCTAGGCTTTAAAAAATCTTTTCTTTTCTGTCTGTATTGTATAGTCAAATGTTTTTCCTTCCTAATCATATCTTGGAGGAAGATTCATATTAGCATGCAATGATTGGCTTCAGCTCAACTGGCTATTATGGCATGTATACGTGAAACCATTGATAGCCAGGCACTCTGTCAGTCTGAGCTTGCGGAGAAGGTAAGTCGCCCGTGTTATTGAAAGAGATGAATGACTGTGTTTGTGTTAGGCATACTAGGTAAAGAGTTCATGAGAATGGCAAACTCTATCTCAACTAAATTTATGACTTGGCCGTGAATATCTGTGGCGCCATGTTTCGTAATGCTTGTTTTTTTTGTGTGTGTGTGGATTATAAAATGAATTGCTCAGGAGGATGTGTCAATAACTTTCACAAGTGACTGACAGTGAATACATTTGAAAAGAAGCAAAAGTGACTTTTACACTATAATACATTTACAAAAAGGGCAATGTCTTGAAAAACATATGTTATACTCCTCTTAGGAGTATAATATATGCAAAATGTACAGTTGGTCCAGCTACACAAACAAGGCTGTTTTTCTAAGTTCCTGTTCCTGTTATGGAAACACTGGGTTCTCACCGAGAACATCCATGACCATTCATCATCCCTTAATGAGAAGTCCTCCTTACATGACCTGAGAGCAGAGTAGGTTTAACCAGCAGAGACATGCACTCATTTGTTGATTTACTGCATAATTGATATCATGTACATCAGTGCAGCACAGGTCACTTATAATCCCATCTCTTTCTTTTAAGACCCTTTTACTTAATCCCAGTCCCCGCACAGTGAGGGCCTGTTGATCATGTGAACCTTAGACATGTCAGTGAAATATACCTCCTCTGCCTTCAACCCCACAAATGTGGTGATTATTCATCTGCCTTTTTCCCTGGAGGTCTCTCCTCTCTTGGGTCACACTATCTCACATCTGGGTCACATCACAGCTTCCCAGAAAACCCTTCTCCTCTGTACTGAGCCTTCACATGTGGATGATAAATCCTCAGTTGAGAATCCCTCTCATGTCCCTAATATGACAGAGAAAATATTATGCTATTACAGGGGTAGGAACCCCCTTACCATGTCTGCACAGCTATTCGCAAAAGCACTGCAATCACTTACAGCTGAAGTCTTTAACTTTACACTCGTTCAAATTACAGCAAAGTCAGTGGAGCATGAAAGAGCTGAGTTTGGGCAGTTGTTTGTGTGCAGTCAAAAATGCCCTTGACTGAGAAGGTGTACCAAAGGCAGGTACTGACAGACCTTTAAGAGTTTTCAGGCCATGTTAAATGCAATGTAGAAGAGATGTGCATCTTTCTATATTGATTTTATATACATTGATTTTTTCAGCCTTGGCAAAGCACAATGTTTGACATAGTGCTTGTGAAAGCAAACGCATTAGCAAGCAGTTGTATATTTATAAAGCCAACTAACACAAAGCAACATTAGGAATTTGGAGTCATGTTTCTGGTCACCTAATGAATGTCAGTTCATCAAAATGTTTTCTCCTTTTAGCTCTGTTTTAGACCATCAACCACTGCCAAAAATATCTGCCTCTTTAGCAGCTAAACGCCACACTCTACTAAATGCTACAGTACATTAGCCATTTGGTACTGGCAGGTAGCTTAGGTTTATCAGAGCCTTTCTGCTGAAAAAAAGCTGCAAGCTCCATCTTAAAACAAGGTTCATAAGGTGAGAGTTTGTGGGTGGGAAAACCAAAATAATACGCTAAA
The DNA here is from genome assembly GCA_024633595.2 of Lepomis macrochirus. Taxonomy (NCBI): domain Eukaryota; kingdom Metazoa; phylum Chordata; class Actinopteri; order Centrarchiformes; family Centrarchidae; genus Lepomis; species Lepomis macrochirus. The sequence goes on along the minus strand of JALXJV020000012.1, from coordinate 11,547,757 downwards.
AAGGATAAATAGCTAAAAAGCTCTGTTGAGCTGACTAGCTACCAACTTTACATAATTTTCTGTGGGTTGGTCACTACAGCTGACGCATAGTGCACACCAGGGCCAATACTTATCAAGCCCCTCAAAGTGCCATTTTAGTCTTAAAGCTAAGAATCTCTCTTACTCTCCCAGTTAAAATGCTTCCATAGCGCAATCGATAGACTCGACTCTACTCTGCCCTGCTCTGTTTTCCATTGCAGATAGTACCCAGAGATAGCGACGCCACACACAACGGCCGCGACGTAATATTCAATGCGACGCACACACCAGCGATCCACACAGCTCCTAAAATATATACAGTCTACGGTTAAAACGTTTGAATATTCCTCAGAATGTAAAGACAGATAAGCGGTATGAAAACCTTCCGGCTGTGTTTTCCTCTGCCGTTGTTGCTGCAGCGGTCTGTATGACGGCGGGAGCAGAGGGCTCTGTGAGCGGGCGGCTGGCCAGCCGGCCTCACACGTTCTTTCCTCCCGCAGGTCGCCGCAGGCTTCCCCCACCGCCACCTGCGGAGCTCCTCAACTCTGAAAACTCATCACACTTTTGTTCCGCCATCACTTCTTGTAAAACTGTCAATATTCTTAATCTACACAGCTGATTTCTCACCTCAAAACTTCTCAGAAGTGGATATAGTGATGAAAATCCATACGAAAACTGTAAAATAAATTTTCTGTTGCTGGCCTCTGGTGCAATGATGATGCAGTGAAGAGTGAAAATTCTAATCAGCAGTCTGTCGTGTCTTCACGTTTCATTTTAGTATCCCTCAGCTCGCTTGGATGGAGGCGAGATGATACGAAAAAAAGTACCTGGAAGCAGGTACAGGTAGAACTGTCTACAATGGAAACCCAAACAAAGGCGAGTGGAGCCAAAGGGCCTCCGCTCAGACTAGCTTGGTTTGAGGGCGTGCCTGACCCTACGAGCCTTGGCAAGCTTTATGACGCGTTTTCATGGTGATGTCACAAGTCAAGGAAGTGTTGGACTACAAACAAGCTGTTTTCAAACGGTTCTGAGTACAGCTTTCTGTGGGAGATGGGAACTCCCTTTGGGCTGGACTTTGGGCTTTTTCACTATGCAAACCTGTTACATGCGCAAAAAAGATATACAACTCAATAAAGGAGAGGGAAAAAGCCAAAAAAGCATAATACCACCCCTTTAAGGGTGCTTTCACCATAGACAGTATATTACTAGACGAAGCCACCCCACTGATTTGAATGGAGAGCAGTGAAGCCAGTTTTGGACCAATAAAATACCACTGCAGGGCTGCTTCCTGTTGGCACAAGTAATTTTGGTAGCTGCATAGCTGCGCCAACAAAAAGTCTCATGGCTCAGTGTGTTTGACTGACTCGAACTGTCACTCATTAATCAGCCCATCTACCAGGCTCACCTGTCAAACACCAATGCAGCGTTTAGATTATCCAGAGTTTATCATCTAAGGCGTTACATCTCTCATGTGCGATGGGGTCTGGCTGACCCCCTTGGTTGTAAGCGGTCCAAACCACACACCCTTCCAGGGCTTTCCTTACGCCATTACGTCACTACCTCATGCGTGCAGGTCGCGCATTCCATTGGGGGACATATCCATGACAACAGTAACATTAGTGTTGTGTCGTTCAATGAACGTTTCGTTCATAAGACCTAATCATGTATATGACTCGGGAGGAACTGGTTGTCTCAGTGAGTGATTCGTTCATTTTCACACATGCGTGAAGGATCTTGGACTCTTAGGTTCACTCGTCACACGGCAGCTGCATGGGCTCCGTCAGCACAGGAAAAGAATTGATTAGTTCACGACTCTCAACTGTCTGTTTCAGTCGTTCATTTGTCACGTGACAGCTGTGGAGCAGGAATGAACACAGGAATGAACCAGTAATGTCACTGGACTGACATTACATAGCTATTTTGTTAATTATGTAACTTTTTATAAAGCATAATGTTATTACAGCACAGTGACGTTGTGCTAAGTTATAGCTTTAACACAGCCGTACCGTAATTTTAGTCCTGCTAGTGTTTAACATTACAGCTAACAGCTGATGAAAGTTGTTCTGTGTCTGTTCCACTTCAGAGCCCTGGCAGGGTTCTACCGGGAGCCAAATTACCTCAGAGGTAGTCTCCTCTCCAAAACAAACAGACCCGGTCATTAAATTGGTGGTATTATGCTCATTTCAGGTTCAAAATCTTAATTAGGGGTTGTACCAGAACAGGTTTCCATGGTTTAATTTTCAAAAAGTCAACAACAACAACAACAACAACAACAACAACAACAACAACAACAACAACAACAACAACAACAACAACATCTCTAATCGATCCAGGTGTGAAAGCACCCTAAGACAGCTCCAGAGGTCTCAAGCCTAGTCAGCACCGATGCTGGCTTGTTGAAGGTGTGTAACACCGTTTGCTGCACGATGGGGTACCTTTCTTTCAATTTGCATTCTGTGTGACTTCGCCAGGTAACATGTGTTAACTACACTAACATTGTCACATCACCATTCACAGGTTAACAACATGGCCCATATGATTTATATTGAAATGTTGTATTTAGTTAAAGAGGTTCACATAGGCTATATATGCTTTTCTTTACAATGAATATCAATCTTTTCATAAAAGAATACAATATTTATTTTTCGTCATGTCCTTAAAGAAATATTCGACACAAACACAAAATGAATGACAAATGCTTTCAGTTTCGTTATCTTTTCCTCAACATCACTCCTGAATCTTACACCACTGTTTATTTGATACACGTATCATAGCAGTGAGTGCAGCAGTAATGTCAGATCCTATTTATACAGGGGAGAGAGGGTAGTTCGTCTGAAAGTTGTCGATTTGGCCTGGAGGGTGACTCCGACCAGAGTTCACTCAGAGTGTCGGAGTGGAAGTGGCGAGGGTGTAATTTCAGAAAGGCCCTTTGTCAGCGAGTTGGTGAGGGAAGTCATCTCATCACTGACTTTACGCAATAATGTGTTTTCAGCTAAACTGAAGGTTGTGCTGATAATTCGTTTCTTTACCACTGGACAAACACAGCAATGCTGATCATTTTGGTCCATCACAACCATCAATAAGAAGAATAGTCATGGAAACAATTATAGTACTTAGGCTACAGCTCTACACACTGTCACGCGTTTCATCGAATCCCAACAACCCCCATAATCCGACAGAACCAAACACATGTTATGTGTTCAATCATAATAGCCGGCTTCACTGAAGTAGTAGACGCAGTGATGGCGCTTATATAAAGATAACCCTTTTATCTTTCATTTATTAATGTGTAGGCCTATATCATAATGTATTCTCTGGAAAAATCAATCTTTATTGTTGAATGTGTGTTGAATATAAACTCATCACAGGAATTTCACCATTCAATGTGAATTTATCTGACAATATTTTTAAATTAAAAAAATCTATTCAGTGATTGGTCCTTGGCGACATCATCATCCAAAATCCTGTTTGCGTCACAGCAAAGTGTCGTAAATCAGCACTAAGACTGACACTTACGATTTAAGTGCCTCAAAGTGCCATTTTAGTCTTAAGTGTTGACAGTTCATGAAATTTACTCCTACTTTCAAATGTAAGTATAAAAGCAACTTATGAACTTTCTTACAGAATCACTCTTACTCTCCCTGTCACGGTGGGTGTACGGTAGAGCAGGTCGGTGGACCCAAATGCAGGACACGTAGGCTGACAGGTACAGTTCAGTGATATTTTAATATAAACAAAAGGCGAGCACACTTACAAGAGCAGCTGAGTTCAGGAAATCCAAAATAACACAGTCCAAACAATCAAGGTAATCCAACAGAAAAATCCAGAAACAGGTGAAAATCCAAAATCCAAAACAACTGACGGGGGAACAAGCAGACAACACTACAACACACTGTAATGGCCAGACATACAGGTGAAACTCGAAAAATTTGCATATCGTGCAAAAGTTCATTTATTTCAGTAATTCAACTTAAAAGGTGAAACTAATATATAGACTATATATATAGACATGCAAAGTGAGACATTTCAAGGCTTTATTTTATATAATTTCGATGATTATGGCTTACAGCTTATGAAAACCCCAAATTCAAAATTTTGGATTATTGTGAAAAGGTTCAATATTGTAGGCTCAAAGTGTCACACTCTAAAAAGCTAATTAATCCAAATAACCTGCATAGGGTTCCTGAGCCTTTAATTGGTCTCTCAGTCTGGTTCAGTGGAATTCACAGTCATGTGGAAGACTGCTGACCTGACAGTTGTGCAGAAAACCATCATTGACACCCTCCACAAGGAGAGAAAGCCTCAAAAGGTGATTGCAAGTGCGAAGTGCTGTATCAAGGCACATTAATATAAAGTTAAGTGGAAGGGAAAGTGTGGAAGAAAAAGGTGCACAAGCAGCAGAGATGACCGTAGCCTGGAGAGGATTGTCAGGAAAAGGCCATTCACATGTTTGGGGGAGCTTCACAAGGACTGAGGCTGGAGTTACTGCATCAAGAGCCACCACACACAGACGGGTCCTGGACATGGGCTTCAAATGTCATATTCCTCTTGTCAAGCCGCTCCTGAACAACAAACAACGTCAGAAGCGTCTTACCTGGGCTAAAGAAAAAAAGAACTGGTCTGTTTCTCAGTGGTCCAAAGTCCTCTTTTCTGATGAGAGCAAATTTTGCATCTCATTTGGAAACCAAGGTCCCAGAGTCTGGAGGAAGAATGGAGAGGCACACAATCCAAGATGCTTGAAGCCCAGTGTGAAGTTTCCACAGTCTGTGTTGGTTTGGGGAGCCATGTCATCTGCTGGTGTTGGTCCACTGTGCTTTATTAAGTCCAGAGTCAGCGCAGCCGCCTACCAGGACATTTTAGAGCACTTTATGCTTCCTTCAGCAGACGAGCTTTATGGAGATGCTGACTTCATTTTCCAGCAGGAATTGGCACCTGCCCACACAGCCATAGAGAATCTATGGGGCATTGCCATGAGAAAGATGAAAGACATGAGACCGAACACTGCAGAAGAGCTGAAGGCCGCTATTGAAGCATCCTGGTCTTCCATAACACCTCAGCAGTGCCACAGGCTGATAGCATCCATGCCACGCCGCACTGAGGCAATATTCTAATTTTCTGAGATTTAGAATTGGGGGTTTTCATAAGCTGTACGCAATAATCATTGAAATTATATCAAATAAAGGCACTTGCACTCACTTTGCATGTAATGAGTCTATATATTAGTTTCACCTTTTAAGTTGAATTACTGAAATAAATGAACTTTTGCATATTCTAACTTTTCAAATTTCACCTGTACATAACACAGGTGACAGACATGAGACTAATGAGACACAGGCAGGGGAGAGAGCAGGGGAAAACGGAGAGACAGCCAGGCAGAGGAATACTGGAGGAACAATCACAGGTTACAGATCACTAAATACAGGCCATAACAGATCAGAAATAACAAACTAACTCAGACACGAGCAGACAGATCACAACAAAACTAACACCAACAGGGAAAACAGACTGGGGCTGGGATGAAACAGAACTCAGAGCAGACATAGGTAAAACACAGAAGTACACAGACCCGGAGAAAACCGAAACACAGACAAACTATATATAACAGATACTGGGCACAGAGAAATAGACAGACAAAACCCAAAACACAACATACTATAAGACAGATACTAACAAGACTTCAAATAACATGACTGAGATACCAAAACAGAGCAGACACGCCCACAGCGTGACACTACCAGTTATTTATGACAGCTCCAGAGGTCTCTTAAGTGGTTAGGAGTTGCCCGTAGGGGCTTGTGATGGCACTCTGGAGACATGCGTGTAACTTTCCAGAGAGGAAGAAAATTTCTGAATTATTTGAAAATGCGCAGTTAATTATACAGCATCATTTGGGCAGAGCAGGCATCATCGTTGTCAACGAGTTGTTGAGGGACGTCATCTAACCACTGACTTTACGCAGCAATGCGTTTTCAACTGAATTGAAGGTGGTGATGACGTTTTGTTTCTTTGCTACAGGACAAATGTAGCAATGCAATCCTGATGATTTGAGGCCATTACAACCATCAATAAGCCCAATGGAAGCAATTATGGCACTTACAGCTCAACACCCCTCGTCTAACAGAAGCTTCCTAGTTTCCCGGTTTAAAATTTGTAATTTAAGGAGATTATTATGCTTTTCCATATTTTATGACTTATCTACAATGTTACAATGTTGGATATTCATGTTAAACATGGCCAAAGCTTCAAATAATGAGGTATTTAAGTATTTAAAAGAAATCCCTGAGAGCAAAAACCTCAGATTTCCTCCTGTTCTCAACGCTCTGTTGGGCTCCGTTCTATGACATACGAGCCAGATGGAGCCGGTGATGTATGGTCATTTGCTCCGCACAGCTACGCTCAGTCTGTCTGTACCGCTCAGTGACAACTACAGCCTGGTAACATGCTTCAGGTCTTGGCCAATCCGGAGACAGTGGGCTTTGGGGGGGGGGGGCTTAAAGAGGCAGGAGCATCTACAGCTTGTTTCAGACTGAGGGTGAAATGAAGGCCTACATGAAGAGCCAGTGTTAGACAGAGAATTATTCTTTTGAACTTTGAATCATGCAAAGCTGCCAGTCAGGATTCACAGGTTCAGTTCAATGTGAATTTAAGTGAGAATCTTCTTAAATAAAGAAATCTATTCAGTGATTAGTTCTTGCATCATCCAAAATCCTGTTTGCGCCACAGCAAAGTGCAGTGAATCAGCACAAAGACTGACACTTAAGATTTAGTTGTACACTTCACTTTAATTAGGACTGAGATGCTTGAAAATTAACTTTCAGCCAAGATTTTTTTCACTCTTAAGTCAATTCTTAGCCGTGTTCTCATAATTCTGAGAAGCTTGATAAATATGGGCCCTGATCCATTGATTACACCTTATAAAAGAACAATACCAGAGCTAATTTCAAGCAGCCTCATCTCCAACAAAGAAACATTTCTCAAAGCTCTAAAGTTGAACTTGAGGCACCTCTGCCGAATACAAATAAACAACAACAAATCAGCTCAGCTCAACAACTCAGTGTGGTAATTAATAACAAATGGACATATATGGGGAATAATCTCAGGGTCCACCGTACAAACCCATTGCATTTCAGCCAATAAATTCTCAAGAGGTTGCTTTCCCTCACACATAATTAGTCCTTCTTTCCTTTGAGGGAAGACAAATAAACAGGAGGAAGCTTCTCATGGAAGACAAATAAGCATCTGTGATGGATGAATGGTGCCCTGGGATAAGAAGTTATTTATCTTTTTGTGACTCAGCCGTGCCATGTGTTTCGAGTTTTACTGTATTCTTTGTAATGTATGATAGGAGTTGTCAGGAAAGAATAAAAACAACAGGTGATCGTGAGCCAGGTTGACATCATGAGAGTGAGCTGCTAGGATGCCCAGAGTAGTTGCATAATTCCTATTTCTGGTCAAAAATAAAACATGACGGCACTGACGAATCAACAGCGGGGAATGTTTGTAACAACAACAACAACAAAAAGGAGGTTAAAGACGGATGAAGATGAGCAGCATCTGTTATTCTTTTAAATATTGAATACATCGGGTGATACATTTGGGACATTATGTAAAATGGGTCACCTTGGGCTCTTTAAATATTAACAAATCACCAAACATGTTATTGCATTGTTGCTAAAAATGTCCTTTACATGAAATAATAATTTTGATTAGATAACTAGGATGATTGTTAAAAATCACTGGTCCCAGATCTTGCAAGGTAAACCGTGTGGCATGTTCATCACAAGAGTATTGCAGGTAAACAACACCTTGGTAAACCTTGGTATAACAAACATGGTTTTAGGATGTTGTGAGGAAAACTGTTGTATTTTATAGTAAAATATTTTCACAATACACTTTACTTTTGTGGGAAAGGGTTTTGAGGTTCAGAGTGACTTTCATCTACGCAAATGGCACAAAAAATTTACTACTAAGAACTTTTATTTTGTTTTGATTCTGGCAGCCCTATAGACAAAAGAGTAAGTGTTACCATTGTCTCATGTCACAAAGTGACATGTCCATTTGTACAGAAGTGCATGGCATTCTCCGAAGAAAAAAAAATAGACAACTGTTCTTGTAATTACGAGATCAGGTGATCAGAAAAATGGTAGTGAGTGACTTTATATGTGATTTGTTTTGGAAGTGAGTGATTTTATATACTATTTTTCTTTTTACATGGTGCATAATAATCAGGAAATTAATCTATTTGTTGATTAGTAACTGTAATATGATGAAGATTAAACAAAGTAAACTTTGTTTTATTAATACACCTATGTGACTTGTAAGATTAGCCCCCCCCACCTAAATGTCAGCCAGTTGTATTACGTTGTTGTCCATTGCAAGCATAATTTCCCAGTTTCACTTTGTACTTGACATTTAAGTTTCATTATATATTGGTTTGTCCCAGATTTGCTTAAAAGAAAGGATTAGAACAAATACGATCAAAAAGCTATAAACACAGCACTGACATTATATTAATTATATCTTAACTTAAAGTTCATTTAGAAAACATTTCAGCAAACCGTTGCTTATTTACACATCCACAGAGCACAGAGCAACATTAAGTTTATTAGTTTCTGGTTAATGTGAGTCCAATATTCCTGGTTTGGTCTCATTCAACTTCTGAGGAAAACGTCTGGCTCTTTAGCAGCAAAATGCTCACTATGTTCACCAGCTTCAGCAGTTGCTAACTTCTGTCTGTCGTCCATCTGAGCCTGCAGCTTTTATGCTGCCGGTGTCTAGAAACAAGCTGATGGGAGCAGTGACAATGAACCAAAATAGCAAAGTAGTGGGCAGTAAAACCAAAACAATGAGCAAAATGATGTTAAAATGTTCCATGGAGATGAGAGGGAACAGCAGAACTGAGTGATAATTCTCCTTGGGCTTGTCACTATAAGCATATTAAAATAAAAACAGAATCTATACAAGAGTAATTAAACTCACAATTACAGGGCAGGCAGTATACATGCAGTACCCATGACCAATGTTGTACTTAAATAAATAATGCAGTATTGTCTTAAGTGAAGTAACATAGTAGTGTAACAAAGCCAGCTACATATAATATATGTAGAGTAATATTACACCATCTACTATAAGAATAATACAGTATATGTCTGTATTCATGTCGGAGATAAATATAATATAGTTTACAATGTAATTAAATAGTAAAATATTTTATCATTACATTGTATGTTATAATACAGGATATAAAATATAAGGTGATATGTAGTAATATATGATAAAATGTAGTATAGCAGAGGATATAAAATAGAACATATTATGAGTATAGTATTGTCCATCCATCCATCGTCAACCGCTTATCCTGCATACAGGGTCGCGAGTGGCTTATCCAGCTGACATTAGGCAGAGGTGGGTACACCTGGACAAGTCGCCAGTCCATCGCAGGGCCACGAGTATAGTGTTGTATTCTATATAAATAATATATAGTATAATATATAAAATATATAATAAATATCATACAAAGTTGCCATATTTGCAAACAATCCAGTGGATTGCTGTATTCATTACAGTAGCTTTAACCTTGCTAAGTTTGAAAAAAGTAAAGTGAGGCATTTAAGTAGTTACTGATTTGCTCAGTGCGACTGACTGATGCATGACTGCATTCCTTCTTACTTTCCTGCCACAAGATCCAAAAAACGCGTATGATTGCTGACCATCACACAAACAAAGACATCGATTTAGTCACTTGTCTCCTTTCCTCCCCATTTCACACCTCAAACACACAGAGAAGACACACAACATATTCTATAAACTTGATTCTCACTTGTAGGAACATCCCTGGAGAAGTAGAAGAGATATTTGGGGCAAGGGATGGTGACCACCTCTCCAACATTGGCGCTGGGCCAGCAGGTGATCTTGTCCCACGTCCCTCTGCAACCTGATTAAGAGACAGAGAGAGAAAGAACAAAAGAAAAAAAAAGACGTGTTTATAGTTACCAAGCAACGAAACATCACATGCACCAAGATAACAACATAGAAGAACTGTTTTTTGAACATGTGTCTAAACTGGGACGGCTCCATTCCAGTGACAAACAGCAACAACCTGCTTCGGGTGAATGTTGAGGTTACATTACATTACATTTATTCATTTAGCTGAGTCTTTTATCCAAAGCGACTTACAATTGCAATGCGAGAGGTCGCACGCCTCTGGAGCAACTAGGGGTTAAGTGTCTTGCTCAGGGACACATTGGTGGAAGTGTCACAGTGGGGACTTGAACACGGGTCTCTCACACCAAGTCATGTGTCTTATCCACTATTCCATTACCACCCCACATAAGCACTGGAGCTCCTATGGCAGCCAAAACATGGAAGCTCAAGTCAGCTGTTGTTACAGTCCTGGGTCCATAACAGCAGATGACCTGAGTTAACACGCCGCCACCATGACTAATAAAACAGCTCACGCACCATTATTTGAATTCAGCACACCACTGCGAGTTGTTTGGTACTCAGGATGCAGAATCAGGCCACAGCACTTTTAAATTCACACCTGCTCAGCATCTCATTACAATGAGAAATCAGTTTACCAGGTGATATTTACACCAACACCCTGAGGATTTGGCAACATATATTTGATGGAATCTATAGGATGAAAAATGAAATATAAATCAAAAAGAAAATGAGTGTTTAATGAGTTTTTCATTGTGTGAATGTAAACAGTCTCGTGATACCTCCAGTTTGGATCAGTGAGGTTTTGGTTACACACAAAGGCACTACAAGCCCAATGAAGCACAAGTAGGCTATCTCTCTGGAGAACATAATGATGCGTGCTGTGAGTACACAAAACCCCACTTAGCAACATGTAAATAAATTGACACAACAAAATCAGCTAAATGAGTTTTATTGTTGCACATTTAATAAAAATGAAAAGTAAAATGTGATTAGAAAGTTTACTTTAAAACTGAACCAAGGTGCATGTGACAAGGGGAAGGAAAACAATGTTCAACCATGCAAGGTGTAATGTTCAGGCAGAGGGGAGGTTTGAACAGCTTCTGTTATCTTTACAACTCATTGTGTCACTTTGATCAGAACCTACTTGTGGATTAAGCAAATTAGGATAAAAAAAAGAGAATAAGTGCAGCCAGGAGAATGAAGGCATGTCGAACACACAAAAAGAGAACTACGCACCTGTCGTTCTGTTCTCAATTTGAGCCTCACACGCGTCCCTCTCCTTGTCTAATTCCTTCATCATGTCACACATCTGATGCTGTATTGAAAACACCTGTGACGAGAAGACATTAAATTGTAAAGACACACACTTTTTCTATATATATCTATATCTACATATGTATATCTATATCACAGTGACATTTTAAAGTGTCAGTCACACATCATTTGTCTGTTAGGAAAGCATAGAAGACTGCATGAGTTATGCTGCATGTGGTTCACATCTCAAGGCAAACACATCTATTGTGTCCGCTGAGGTCTTCCTGAGATGAGCTGCCATTAATCTCTCTGCCATGACACAAAATCAATCTTTTTACTGTGATTCAACCATCATATTCCTTAGATTTGCATGTGCGTGGTTTGGAGATGTGGAGAGAGCCTTCAGCCATGAATTGGTTCAACATGAAGCTGAATCCACAAGGGTTTATATACAGAATATACAGACCCTCTGCAGGACCAGAAGATTTATTGCCTTTACTTAGGTGGATGAATCGCATCTCTGTGGGCATTAATCAGACTGGTAGTATGTGGCTATTGTTAGTCGCAATATGAGCCCATATGACTCCAACATCTCCTCCCACACAAGGTGACTCCCCCATTTAGGTTATGATGGATCTCGTGCCTCAGGCTACGCAGCCTGTCCTGTGTCACTTCACCCCCGGTGCACCTCTGGACTATGATTGGAGCAGATGTTGTCAGTGATGGATCAGCGCCGCCTTAAGCGGTGCAAGTTGGAGTATCAGGAGGAAAGTTCATAATCATCACTTTTACCTTCCCTGCTAGCAATAACAGCCCTATCTGCCTTTTCTTTTCCTTAATCGTCTTCACTGAGGTACTGAAGCAGTCTGTGAATGTGAAGAAATGCAGATGTAAAGCCAGCATGCTATTCTAAGGGCTGTGACCTCGAACTGAATTCCAGCATGAATCATACATTCTTCTCTATACAGGAGACAGTTGTGGGCATGGAAGCTGCTGAACAGATAGTACAGAGGAAGACACAGGAGGCCTCTGTCATTGGAGACCCACACTCACATTGTAACTTCAAATTCACCATAAGCTTAGCTATGAAAAGAGATCAGCAAGGATATAAAAACACATTAATGTCACTGGAAAACAATCACAGTCTGGCCAACTTTTTTGTTTACAGAATCAAAGTCAGGTTTAGTGCCAAGTAGGTTTACACACACAAGGAATTTGCTTTGGTGTCTTGGTGCAGGGGAATAAACAAATGTTGGTGTCATTTTAAAAGCTGCAGGTTTTGCCTGCAGTGCCTGTGTTGCAGGAATTGACACACAAAGCAGAGGCTGAGCCTGAAGTGAGAAGACTGTTGTTATCATATAGGCAAGAATGTCACTCTTGAATTGAATTAAAGCAAAATAAAACCAAACATTTCCTGGGTACAGACCTATAAACTCTGCAGCTCCCCTGCACCAGTGAATGAATCAAGCCTCTTATTGGGGCATATTGTTGCGCCCTGCATTCAAAACTGCTGAGGAGAGCACCGAATCAACTTGTAGGCAACGCTCTACTTGAAAGATCTACGTGGTCAAACTTCCGTAGCCAAATTCGGCGAGTACCTGACGCATAACCTACTTGAACAACAGCGCAAGTTCAAGTCATGAGAAAAGTCAAAAGCCTTTCACTATATACTCACGGGTTTCAGCAACATGCAGGAGAGAAGGATGAAGGTGCTCTTTGAAACTTCCACTAACATGTCCTTTACAGTGGTTGATTCCTTCAAAAATAATAGATTGTACACAGCAAATAAAATAAAATAAAATAATAATAGTTAAAAAGGTAGTGACAATCCGCCGCAGGTTTGTGTGGGTCCCTGACTCCGTGCGTACTTGCGCTCTGAGCGAAGTGAACTAACCCGCTCCTGAATTCCTCCTCCTCATCCTTCTCCTCCTCCTCCCACTACACGGGCTTTACCTTGAACAACCAACAAGTAACCAATGAAAGATCATCTGTGAACGTCAGTGGATGAGGGCGTTAACACGTAGTTACAAAGAAAGTAGGAAACTGCTGTACCTGTAAATTCAAATTAGACACGACTGACCCACTGTTGCATTTTGTGTAGCCTATTTGTTATAGGCAAATCATGCCACCCGATGTCACAAAAGTATATTGTAATAGGACCATATATTTATGCTGTGACTATGGCCGCAATGTGTCATCATACAAAACTACAATTTGTATAACTATTTGTGCAACCCTGTAAACGGGATATAGCCTACTCCTTTAAAACAACAAAACAACAACAAAACAACAACAGCTTTCTCAGTTTCTCTGTATTCAAAAGGGCAGTCGTGGAAAGAAACCAAGCAGGCCTAGCATTTAAAAAATGCTGTATAATTTCAGGTCCTTGAACTTCACCTGAGAGTGTTTGTTAATAGCCTACTGCATGGTAAACAAAATCCAGAAGTAAATATTATACAACTTTTTACTCCACTACATGTAGTTGACCACTTTAGTTACTACTTTACAGGTTAAGAATTATCATAAAGAGAAGCCTATAAAACACAATTTAGTGTTAAAGACTAAACCAGTAGGCTCATGTAAACAATTCACATAGTTTCAATTTTTAACAGTTTGAGGCCCAAATAGATCAAATGACCCAATAAGCCACTGAAAAAGCAAAGATTAAAGTCCGAAAATGGGTACAAATTTGCGTAGAGGAACTTTGTTTGTTCTTCTTTCCTCTCTCATTAATCATCTCAGACCCCTCAGATTCATTGTGAAACCCCTGTGACTGAGATCCACTGGCCAGAATACTGATCTTTTTATAAAACAGGTTCCACCTCAAGCAGCTACAACAGTAAAATGAAACTTATGCATTGATGCGTCAGTATTAACAGTGTGATATATAATAATCTCTGTCACAGTGGACATTTTTTTGCAAAATCAGTAGCTTGCTGATAATACTTTTACAGTTTTTAATGCAGGAATTTTACTTGGAATTTAGTATTTCCATACTCGAATAAATGTGTAGAATACTTGCACACAGAGCACAAGGGGTCACTAAAGGGTTTGATGAGAATGGGATGTGAATCAACACTTTCCTGAGACAACTTAGGTTGTTTTCTTCTTTCTGCCATAAAATTGAGGCAACATCTCTGTGACATAGTTTTTGCTGCTAATATTGATTAGGCCATCAGCTTCACTTCACTGTCACTTAATAACAAGACCTGTTTTTTATTATTGGTTCAGACCATGAAGAAGACCATATACAGTAGACATTCAGTTGAATTGTGAAGCTATAGGCAATAAAAATCAGTCTTTCTCAGTTGGCTCCTAGCTTTGGAGCTGGTCAGCTGACACACTGCCCTCAGATAAGATAATGCTACTGTATATGCTCAGAGAATGATACATGGCACACATACTGTATGTGTGTAAAGTGTTTGCGACAAACTGTGGAGAACAGAGAGTTGTAAAGTTCATAAATCATCAAAAACATCGGTGTGGGAAGACTGAAATAAATTTCTGCTCCCTCCAGAAGTTCTGCAAATGGACACAGTAAGTGAAAAACATGCAGCATGTGTCTGTTTGTTTCTGGTCAGACGGTTGTTCCGTCTTCATGTGCTCATGCGTCAGTGTGCGCAGTTTCAATGCTTACTTTCAACCATAAGGAATACATGTTACTGATAGTAATCCACAGAACCAGTCCTTGTTTCCCAAACACTGACTCCTCCAAAGGCAGCATGTGCTTTACCTTGTGTATTACTGGTCTGGCTTTAATATCAGTGGGTGACTCACTGAGGCTTCTGAAAGCTTTGACAGATGTCAGAATAACCCTCCTCTGGGATGGAAGTCAAATGTTTGGTTGTTTGAGTTCTGCTGGATTAATCTTGTGGAGCTGAATGTCTACTGTATAAAGGTCTTATATGGTCTGAACCAATAATGTCTCTAATCTCAGGAAGGTGTTGATTCACTTAATTTTCATCATCATCAAACCTTGTGATCTGTATGGAAGTATGTGTTCCTCTGCGCATTTATTCAGGTTTTCCCTTTTAATTTGTCACCTGTCCGTAAATCCTCAAGGGGTGTCGTGCTCACTGGTGTTATTTAGTTACATTTTATCTCTGTGGTGGAGGAAGTACTCAGATCTTTAAGCAAACATACCAATGCAACACCCCGACCTCGGATAAGTGGATGAAGATGGATGGATGGATGGACCAATGCAACAGTATAGAAAAACTACATTCCAAGTAAAAATCCTGCATTTAAAACAATATAAAAGTACATAAAGATTATCAGCAACATGTAAATGCTCTCTGTTTTTATACAGAGCCTTTCTGGTCTTTGTGACCACTCAAAGCCATTTTACACTACATCACATTAACACACAGTGCCTAAGTGCTCTTCGACATGCATGCTGGAGGAACTGGGGATTGAAACGCCGATCTTTCGATTAACGGGCAACCCGCTCTAACTCCTTCGCAACAGCCACCCTACATGTACCTAAAGTATAAAAGTAAAAGTACTGGCTCTGCAAAAAAGTGTCGACTGTGACACATATTACTACAGTATTTATGACATTACTGTTAATACTAACGCATCAGTGCATACGTTTAATTTTACTGTTTAATTCCATAACAAATTAATTTGTTGGCCATGTCAAAAATTAGTATCTCAGTCAAAATAATTGTGTTAGGCAAACATTTGACTCCACCAATGTTTACTGCTCTCTCATGCCAGTTGGCAGTGATGGTTTATTGCCAGTGTCTCAAAATTAAGAACATGTTTCTCATAAACCCTCTGTCATAAAGATGATCTTTGCTTCAAAAGAGGATAAACATGTTTACAATTTTTTCTATTTGTCATCCTCTGCTCGAAAGTGTGGAAGCTTTTAGATCAGTTTGCACTATTGGACCAGCGACAACTTCCTGTTTTGTGCCATAAAGCAAGAGTATAACATCTTCTATGACAAACAAAATGAAATATGGTGCAAGTCAGAGGCTGCGAGGGTCTCATTTACTGTAATTAAAGCATTAATTGCTCAAAATGATTGTGGGAATTACTTATTGTTGGTTATTGCTACATAAATCCTTGCCTTTAACACACAAGCTGAAACATAACTGCCTCCTCACAAGCAACCTGTGGGGTTCATTGAGAACACCCCTGATATTTTAATGGTGTTAATGATGGTAATTATGAAGGTGCATCAAACTCATTAAACTGAAATGAAGATCAGAGTGAATGATCAAGTGTGAGTGCATAGTGTGTATATGATGTAATGCCTGTTGGGAATGTCCATAAATTCTGCTAAAACAACAAGAGAAGAAATACTATTTCGTTTTGTCAAGCTTGCATTCACAAAAATGACATCTTTTCTAGGGTTATCTCAACCGTGCCATCCATCATTTAAAAACAAAACTGCAGGTAGACAGTTATGTTTTAGTAGCAGTTCCCTAAATGAAGTGGATTCGCCACCTGCACTCAGGGGACTTTTGAGTGATTTTGTCATCCAGGTCATTTTAGCCACGAGGGAGGTCAATGTCTGTCTGTCAGTCCAGACTGAGTGGCCTTTTATTGAGGCCAACCTAAGGCACACCTGTGCAACACCCATCCTGTCTGATCAGCATCTTGATATGCCACACCTGTGAGGTGGATGGATTATCGAGAAGTGCTCACTAACACAGATTTTGACAGATTTGTGAACAATATTTGAGAGAAATAGGCTTTTTTTGTACATAGAGAAAGTCTCAGATCTTTGAGTTCAGCTCATGATGAAGCAAAAACAAAAATGTTGCGTTTATAATTTTGTTCAGTGTACTTGACAATTAGACCTTAGATTTTCAAGGTCACAAAGTCCCCTTATGTCACAAGCTTCTGATGTGCAAAGCATATGCATCGATCCATAACCATCCATTACTATTGGATAACAACATCTATAGCTCCTGTCTTAAATACATTTAATACAGAGGGGAAATAGCACAGAGAAATAGATTGGCATAAACATCCAGGGCAGCTGCTGTGAAGCAGTGTGTCTTTTGTCTGCTCTCACTCATCAGTGAGAGCAAGGGCCAAAGGGTGCGTCTTTAAAACAAAGAGAATTTAAAGCTGTGAAAGTCAGAAAGGAGGATTCAGGGACATTTTTTGCTGTTGAAATAAGAACAGCAACCAATTCATTAGCCAAAGATGAGGTTGCCAGACTTTTCATTTTGTTCTAATTCATAGCTCTGTTTTACATCAGTCCATTTGTGAAGCGTCTGTAAGATGCTCCACCAAGGTTGTAAGTGTTTGAGTGAAAATTGTTCCAACAATGAGAAAACTGACGTCATTATTTTGAGCTTAATGCATTCTTGCTTTCACTGAGCAGTCAAGGACAGACATACTGAAGAGAAATGAAGCAACATCTCAATGGATGAGCATTAAGTATAGTTAAGAGGCAAAAGCAGCTCTAAATCAAGGCATTCTTTAGTGAAATGTTTTCTCTTTTCTTATCTCGGCATTGGTTGTTGAATTAAACTGTGTTATAGAGGTGTCAGAGATGCCCCTGAAGATTCACTGCGGTTTGTGCAATTGAACAAACCGACCGAGGAATATATTTCCAGTATTTCCAGCAGTGCAGATACATTTTTTTTAAATTTGAGCAACTCTTTTCACAGCCTGAAGAAAAAAAGGCTCTGAAAACAACAAGTGACGACAGCATCCAAATGACAGGAGAAAATATGACCAGGCTTTTAAAACAGGTGTGCATTCATAGTCAAATGCTGATTGCCAAGAGAACATAGTACGCAAGCAGAGAGAGAGAGAGAGACAGAGAAAAAGGAAGCTGGCAAAGTCTGTGACACTTTACTTTATGATGAAAGGATGTATTACGTTGGTCAGGGCTGGCAACCTTCTGTTAAATACAACAGGAGGATTAGCTGCTTTACAGGTGAGTGTACTTAGGTGATCTGGACGTCTGTGAGGTCATTAGATGATTAGCACAACACACAAGAAGAAAAACATCACTCTGCTGTACAATTTTTCATAATTTGTGACTTGTGTCTTATTGTGAAATACTGGATAGGATTACTGGAAAAGTCATTATAATAAAACATTTAGAGAAGGTAGAGAAAATCCCCCTTGGTTGAACTGCTCACACCTCATACTGTCAGAGGGATTGCAACATCACACCGTGATAACAAGCCGTAAATAAAGGTGGCACCACTGCTAATAAAAGATCATGCATTCAAAATATTACTTAAATTGAAATAATTATCAGAAAGCATCAAAAGTAAAAATAGTCAACATGCAGAGGAACGTGTCAGTGTTATCGTCAAAGTGGAGCAAATTATAACCATTTATCATACAGTTTTGGTAGGTTAATGCAATATATTTTATAAAGTCATCACATATTTTGTATGTAAAATCTTGTACACCCACACAGTTGATCATTTCACTGATGTTGACTGTGTGGGTGTGTACAACATTTGCCTGACTGATAGCTCCCTTACCCCTTCTGTTGATTTTGTTGTACCTGTTAAGGTGGTGAAACTTTACATCTGACTAGAGGCATAATCAGTCAAAGTAATTGAAAAAAACGTGATGGTTTACAGAGGCTTTAAAAAGTTACTACTAAGTCTATCTGTCAAATAAATGTAGCAGAGTAGACGTATAAAGTAGTATAACATGGAAATAGTCAAGTTGAGTACAAATACCTCACAATTGTATTAAAGTAGAATAGTGACTTGTATTCCACCACTTTTGGCCCCTTAAATTAAAGCAAGTAAGTTGTGAATAGTTCAATTGAAGAGCATTTTTTCTCTCTCACATTGTTGGATTTAAATCATTTTAGAAGCCAAAAGGGATAAAACTATAATTTTTAAAGGTTTAGATTTTGTTTTTTCCCATTTCCTACACCAGTAATCATCTGGTAACCACTTACGGGAGTTGTTCCTACTGGTGTGCATGTTCTGGACCCGACAAGCCCATTGAGACAGTGCATGTACACTAATAAACCTGACTTGAAATAACTTGTTTCAGGATCTATATTATATTTTTGTTTAACTACTGAGAACTATGATATCTGAAACTAATAACTGCAATTATCCACATACTTTTTTTAAATAATATTTTTAAGGTATTTTACTTTTTTCTTCTGTTCTACTACATTTGTTTAAGAGCCACTGGTTAATTGTCAGATTAAAAAAATGTGATCACTTTATAAAATCAGCTACAATATTACAGCTTAAACAAGCCAGAAGAATATGAAGTAGTAAAAATGAGTGCCACCTCATCCAACTACAACATTAAAGAAACACCGACACGTTAATAGTCTATCATACTCATCATTATGAGTACAGGTTGTTGGAAATACTTTAGTATTTTTATGTAAGTTTGGACTTTAACTGGGTATTTTTATAATGAATTGCTTTGCTGAGGAAATTATTTGGCAAAAATTTCTGGCACTGAATGTTTGATTACTGACAAAGAGCAAATATAGAGTTCAGCCTGCTGAAGCCAAAAAGGACAAAACGCTTCACTTAAAGCAGGTTAAAGGCTACACATTGCTTAGGATGACACTAAACATTAAACTGAATAGTTTATCATAAACAGCAGCATGTGTGCAGAAAAGGTAATACCTGTTTCAACCGGACACTGCTGCCACCTGGTGGTCACAGCGCTCAAAAGAAAAATGGTACTTATTTCCTATTGGCTGGTGAAACACGACGCAACGTGGGCAAACGAGGAAATGAACCTCGCGCAAATTGAAGCTTTTGGTTTCGATTAAAGTGATCTAATTGTACTTGTGTGACGGTTTTACCTGGTAAGTTTTGTTTCAGTTATCTGTCCTTTATGTAAGTATTTTTTCAAAAACATACGACGTACTTCTGCACTGATACTCACAGCACTTTACTTTCACTTGTGTTGCCTGTATGTTGTGTATCCACGCCTGTTCCCAGATCCAGATATGGGTGACTTTTCTGTGAACCCGCTGGTTTTGATTGGTGTCGGGTCCGGCTTTGCCTTCTCTGGTCTATTCTATCATTTATACCAAGAAAAGACAAAAGAGTTGAAAAAGCTGAAGGCAAGTAGGCTAAATCATAGGTAGAGTCACGTTAAAGTATCAATGCAGCTCTAGTTTTATAATGATTTAAAAATACTTACCTGAAACTTTTCTCATTGAAGGAAATACCCATATTCAAGCCTGATCAACATTTGGTGAGAGTACTGAAAGCTTCTCCCCACAAGCGACTTCAGTATGTTGCTGTAGAAGGTACAAACTAGAATTAACCTTTTTATAAATGCAGTTTTGAATGGGTTCAGTCCAGAGGATTTACCTTCTTATCTGTTTCAAGGTCTGGTCCAGGCAGATGGGGAGCCTCTGCCCAGCCAGTTTGTCCCTCGTTGCTTTGGCGTGATTCAGAAGATAGCAGTGGAGGAGCACTGGAAATACTGGAACTCCCTCAGCAAGACATGGTACATTAGACTACAGACTAAAATGTCTCTTTACCAATCTGACTAGCCTGTTAATAACAGTTTGATGACTTTTCTAGGAATTCTCGGACAGTGAACAGAAAGGAAACCCAAAACTCTGTGCCTTTCAGTCTGGTCAGCCCTGGAGCCTACATCACCGACTTGTACGTGAAGGTTCAAAACCCTCTGGAGGCCTCTGGGTGCTACCTGGAGAGGGTTTACTTGAAAGTGAGACGTGCCGAGGAGAACTTGGGGAACATGGTGTTGCAGGGCATCAGCGGGGAGAAACCTGTGGCGATGGAGGAAAGCGAGGAGCTGCTGCGAGTGGGGAGCACCCTGACTGGTTTTGGTGAGGTGGTGCTGGAGGGGGGCCAGGTGATGAGGCTGCAGGCCCCACAGGATGGCCGCAAGTATATCCTGGTACCCACTGACCACAGGAGCTTCTTGGACAGGCATGAGAGATCAGCCACCATGTGGAAGACGCTGACTGCTCTTTCTGGCATCACAGGGGCTTCTCTTCTAGCCTGTGTTGTTTACGGCTTGGTGGGAAAAAAGGATGACAGATCAAAGTAGGCTTGAAGACGTGGAGATACAAGTGTCTCAGCTTTTTAGGTGTCCCAGTACTGCCTCAGGTGTTTGATCTTACATCCCATAGTGCCATCCTGATGCTGGGATAATTCACTTGCGTGTTTAGATTTCCTTGCCCTGTTGCAAGATGCATCAGAGTCTACACCTACAGTGGCCGTGAAAGGCAAAACATGACAGCATTGGATAAAACATATTAGAAAAATAGAAAGCAGATCATTTTAGAAAACACATTTACAAAACTGAAAACCAATAAAACAGAAACACGACACTACTAAACCAAAAAGGTATCAATTCTTGTTTGTAGTTAGACATAACCCAAATCAATTATGTATTAAACTGTTGTAGTATGGCAGTTTAGTCTGATTAAGACTATAATTAGTTCCTTAAGCCTCAGTCTACTCAGGAAGATGAAAGGAGCATTGCAACAAGGTAAGTCCTCATAGGTCTGACAGTATACAGTAGCATGTCAAGCAATGACAAGTATAAATTTGATTGAAACCTGATTATGGAGCCTCAGCTATCTATAATATCTCTGCAGTCATTGGGTCATAATGATAAGCATATGAAAAGCGATCAAACAACTCAGAAGAGCGAGCATTTGTTGCAGGATATTTGACTTCATAAGATGCATTAATTTTAGAAAAACATTTAAAGCTATTTTATCAAGGGAACATTTTATTTTTGTTTTTTGATAAAAGTTTAAGGAGTTATGTGATGTCAAACACTGAACCAATCGTTTATTTTGTCAACCTTTTACTTTCACTTTGACTTAAAGATTGTAACTGTGATTTAACTGTTATTTCATCACTCCCAGTCCAGGTTTCCAGTCAACATGGAATTAAGGTGATTTGGACTGCATCAATTTAGTAAATCTTCTACCTCTTAGATAATTGTCTTTAATTTAGTATTGTTGACGACCTGCCGTGTTTAGATTATAAGGGAAAAAGGATGCTTAAGCACTGTTAAAAAGTCTTTTTTTAAATGTCATTTTAGTCTTGTGTATTTAATAAAACCGCTTTTTAAACCTTGTTGCAGCAAGTGTATCTTGAATGAGACACTGTGTTGCTGACAATAAAGTGAGACAGATGACAAACATTTCCAAGCAGTCCGGTGGTCTTGTTTATTTGGACATAAATTCATCACACACAGCCCTGATATGACGTGGCACTATGTGATAAAATCAGCTTGAGCTGTAGGGAGAAGGTCCCGATGGATACTGGTGGCAGAAAGCTGCTGTAGCAATAAAACCTGGATTCCTTTATTCACATAACAGGTTCTTCATTTTTACAGTCATCTTTGTCCTTTCTGAAGTGCTCCTCATTATTCCCCTTCTTCCTCTGAAGACTCCTCAGCCTCCTCCAACCACTGAATGAATTTCTGAAGCTGTTGGAGAAAAACATAGATCAGAAATGGGTTGTGTGAGAAATCTGCCATTCTGAAACTCCGTGAAAGGTGGTTGGTGAGATGAACTACTGCAGGTAGAATTTATTTCAAGGAAAGTTTAACAGCGCTCATAGGTGTGGAAAATAATAAAAAGTTATAATATATAGATAGTATCATGGATCTGAATTATTACTGAAATTCCTTATGTAAAGAATTAATATTAGCAATGAATTACCTTGGTTAAACGTGCCAGATAAATAAACTTGCCATAAGCAAAGCAGTTTCCCCTGTGAATTCAATGGACGGATGAATAATAAGCCCAACTGTGTTTGTTGAACTCTTTACCATCTATTTTATACCAACTCGTTGCTACCCATACTTAAGTTGTGCTGACACCAGTAACATATTACTGTTGTGTCTTACCACATCAATCTGAACTTCAAGGCTTTATTGTATAATTGTGAAGTCATCTAATAAAGCCTCGTGTCCTGGGTGTACTGTACCTACCCCCTGGTTCTTGCGGAGCTGTCTGCTCTTGTCGGTGGTGGCTCCCTGAGAGAACCAGCGCAGTATCACCTCCTCCTCTAGGATCTCTAGCTGGTACATGTTCATGAGGACCTGGATGGAAAAACAACAGCAGCATCTTCAGCACCAGGCTTCAACAGACCCAACATCTTCTCTTGTAAAGTGAGTTAAACCTTTATAAGATTAGCAGATTAGTGAGTGTACATAATAGGACCCGGACCTTGACCATAGCAGCCCAGTGACTCTCCTGCTCCAGGAAGTGTTCCTCAAAGGCAGATAGACAGTCTAGATGGTCCTGTGCTCTCTTCACATAGTTCTTAAACACTGGTGCCCAATTCTTTAATAACTGAGAGGAAGACAAAGACAAGATATTTATTTCTATGATGTCTACACTTACATGAATGTGCTGAAAAAAAACATACTTACAGGTAGGAGCAGAGCAACATATTGTGATGGGGTAATCTGTGGGCCCTGCTGCTGGAAAGGGTACTCTAGCACCACTCTGGTTAAAATCTGCATCACCTCCTTCAGACTGATATTGTAGGCATACCTGAAGAGAAAGAGTGTCAAACTGAATGTGCATTTTGACAGAGAGGCAAAGAACAGCAGGCAATATAATGTTCCTCCTTACTTGAGAGAGTTGATCTCAAGTACAAGATTGTCACAGCTGATGTTTTCCTCCAAACCTCTCTGCAGAGTACCCAGCACCTCCATCTGGAAGACTACATATGAACAGACCAAAGAAGAATTAGAGTCAGAAAGGGGACGTATATAATATATACTCGGATTTATATATAGTAATATTTTAAGTTTTTTTTCTAATTTTATAATAATTTTTTTACTAATAATTGTCTTTCGTTTAAAAGTACATGTTGATTTCCAGAGGAAACACCAATTTAAATCCTAGAATATTACTTTATTGCTTATTTGTTTATTACGGAAAACTTTTTTTTTCATATATGATGAATGTTGCCTGTCAACACATGTTCAGTTGAACTGATGTGAAAGACTTTAGGCAAAGGCAGCTTAACTGTTTTCACTATAATTAATACTAAATTAAGTCATTATTTGCAGGAAACCTCCTTGGAGATTGTTAGGAATTTGTGTAAGTTTAAGTTTTAGTGGCATCTAGTGGTGAAGGTTGTGAAATGTAACCAGTGGCTCATGATGCATTCATGTGCTCCTCGGATGGTCCCATTTCATGAGTTGTGAAGTTGTTCTTCCGACTTCAGTGTGTGTTCGTGTGCCCCTAAGGCAGAATGTGGAATGTTGAGCTGTTTGTCTGTTTTGGGCTTCTGTAGAAACATGACAGCGCAACTTGGTGACATCAATGTAAGAGAACCTGCAGTGTATGTAGATGGAAATGGCTCATTCTAAGATAATAAAAACATAACTGTTCATTAGATCTTTATACACCACTGACAACATAGTTGTGGATATAATATTGCATTTCTGTCAATTGATCCTCCTAAATATTACACACTGAACCTTTAAAAGTGGGATGAAAATATAGGCAACAAAAGAAGATGAATGCAAATGTAACAGCTTTTGTCCTCTGGTACAGACTTTTTTCTGTGCACACAGAATGAAATATGGTCCTGGGGAAATAAAGTAAACTGCACAAAACTTTTCATGGAAAATGTCATACTGAATTTTTTATATATTTTTTAAGGTTTAAACAGCTCCTGCCCAGAGCCACTATTTAATGCACTGAGAGTGTGAATCGGGGCTAACAACTGACCCAGGAAAATTGAGATGAGCTCCATTTTGTGACATTTTATAAACAAATAGAATATTAATAAAGTTTCAGCCTATTATTGAATAATACATTTCATCCTGTTATGAAATGTTTTTGTTAAAATTAAGTAGAGC
Source organism: Lepomis macrochirus (assembly GCA_024633595.2). Classification (NCBI taxonomy): domain Eukaryota; kingdom Metazoa; phylum Chordata; class Actinopteri; order Centrarchiformes; family Centrarchidae; genus Lepomis; species Lepomis macrochirus. Next base: position 11,522,743 of record JALXJV020000012.1, on the reverse strand, counting down.
TCATATTGTGAGAGTAATCTGAGTATTACTATCGACTGTTGGTCAGTAGGGGGCAGTCATACGGTTCCACAGACAGGTGAAATTAACATCTCCCACCTTTAACATCGTCCATCTCGGGGGAGGGGATCATTGGATCTTCAGGACCATCAGGCTCACTGTCCTCACTTTCACTCTCAGGGTCAGGGTTCAAAACCAAACCTGTTGCACAATAAACAAAAGCCAGGCTGCTGGGACATGGACTACAGCATCATGGGAAATGCCAGTTTCACTGACTCTGATGAACTTTACAAGCCGGCCAAGCTGCTATCCTACCCCAGAGACACTGCAACAGCTCTTCGTCCTCTGTGTCATCCAGACTGCTGGCCTTCCAGATATATCCTTTCCCCTCTGCTCCTACCTCTGCTGGGTTAAATACTGGAGGGCAGAAGAAACCAAAGCTCATTACCAAGAAACATTTAAGCATTTGGTTCATTCATTTATGACGTCAGTACATAGTGAATACACACCTTTCAGTTTGGTTTTGTCTTTACTGTGACCAACCGCGGCATCGTCACTCAGGAATTCATCATCATCCTCCTCCTCCTCCTCCTCTGGATGGTGCATGGACACCACAGTGCCCTCGGGTAGAGAGATGTTTGGCCCAATCACCACCTTGAAAACAGTTCCCAGCAAAGTTTACGTGTGCTGGCAGATATAACGTTTAAGTTAAAACATTTGAAACTGATTTAATGTCTGAATGTGTTGAGATTTAGTAGCTTTTGAAACAATGTATAAATGTAAATAAGTTGAATTTGTTTTCGAATAATAATTCTTTGCTTGGTCGATTGGATTGTAAGGGGTGGGCAATAAAACAATAATGCTAACTGCAATATAATTTCTTCTCATTAACAGTACAGAACAAATGTTCAATAAATATTTGATTCCATTCATTCGAGTAAAGAACTAATTGGCATATATTTTCTATTAAGATATTTATTTTGTTATTTTACTCATGCATATTTGTTGAAAAATTATGAATGGTTTAAAATCACAATTAACCGTCTGATTCGTTCAACTTTCACTCAGGAGCAAAGAGCAGCCTTTAAACTTGAAAAACTATTATATCACATTTATTGTGATTATCATCTGTATAAAATGATATTAAATTCTTTATTGTGATAACATTTTTGGCCACATCACCCAGCCTTATTGTTTATAATTGAAGTGTAAACAATAAAAGCAGGTGAAATGTCAATTAAAGGTTATTTACTGCAATGCGCTGACTTTTCAGTTAAAGCAAAAGTGCTGAAATTATTCAAATGTTCATTTAAGCGTATTCACTAAAAGCTACTGAACTCAAAAGAGATACAGTAAAGAGATACTGTAAAGATACAGTTGGATTGGCGGTTGATGTGTAAGAGGTGAAATTATCTGAAATGTCAGTTTAAGTGGAAGCAGAAGAAACATCTCAATCATTACTCTTTGTAACATGATAAAAAAAAGGACGGTCTAGACCTGCTCTACTGTATTTGAAAAGTGCAATGAAATAACTAAATTGAAGTCTCTCAGCGCATCAAACTCACAAATCAGCTTTTAACTGATTACAATCCAGAATAAATGATGATAATGAATGCACTGCTTACATTATACGCCAGGACACACTGTTTATTCAGTGTCACGCCTTCTTTGACCACAGCCTTGTCGCAGACCACAGACTGGCTGATCACCACGTTGCTGGCAATGTGAACATTACTCCAGATGTAGGCATGGTCGAGGTTTACATTGTCGCCTGTTGCAATAGAAAAGGGGACTGTTAACAACACTTTGAGTACATACTTATATAAAAACCTCCTACATCCAAACACACACACAAATTAGCACTTTCAGGAAGCTCACCTATGGTGCAGTTGTTCCCGATGACACTGTTAGAAATGTAACAGTTGGCGCCGATGCTAGTGTCACAGCCAATGAGAACATTCTCCTCCATCTGGCTGCCGTGGCCCAAGCTGACTCCGGACCCTCTGTAGACGTTGTGGCGAGAATATGTGCAGCTTCGTCCTTTCTGGTCAATGAAGTTGGCCTCAGGCGTGAGCGGGTAGACCCACCGCCGCACGAGGTCCGACGACACCGAATCATACATGAGAAGATTGGATACTCGGACACCGTAACCATCCTTGGTGACGTGCATGTGTATCTGGTTGCCTAGAATCTAAACAGAAATAAAATAAAACAGTAGCTTAGGCTGTAATAAGTGTCTGTGATGGTCCTAATTTCAATAAAAGTAACTATGGCTGCATGGTACCTCTTCATTGACCAACATCCCTCTGACAAAGTCATTCCTAGTTTGGTAGTCAAAATTGTCAGTGAAGAGCTCAGCAACCTGAAAATGAGAACAAATCTTTGTGACCTCAATCAGTAATGCTGAGTTCCAAACTTCTTGTCTCGGTTTGGTAACTAACCTGCGGGGAGCAGATACTGATATGACAGTCCAGGAGGTCGTGTCTAATTTCAAACTCATCACTTCCGCTGTGGAAAATGTTCTGTAAAACAAACAGAACAACTTTTCATTCCTCAATCCAAAAGCACGGGTGAGTTTAAGATGTGAGTTAATGTGAAACTCTTACCATGGGGAACTGTAGCCTCTTCAGCCCTTGTGTCTTCTGGTAGTGTAAGATCCGCTGGCTCTTGCTGTCCATGGCAACAATAACATCATCTTCCTCACAGCGGGACTTGTGACCGGGAGATGATTCCTTGAAGATCATCGTCATCACGGAGATGTTCTTGTCTATCTTTCGACGTTGCCTGTCCACAAGTGTAACTGAGTTATCAAAGCAACCCAGCTCCGGTCCGACTTGTTCAAAAAGTTTAATCTGGATCAGAGTGATTCTTTTTTTGCCGTTTGTTCAAAGCAACATTGTATTTGCTCAACCTGATCCTGATTCAAAACTTTTTAAGATTACAATACTGGCTCTCAATAGGGCCTACATATCACAAAGCGTGGAGTCACTTTTATCTTAACAAACAATAATAATTTATTTAAACAGTCAGAACCCTCATCTGTCCCACAACAAAGAAATACAAATATTTTAAATATTAGTAATATTTTTAATTAAATATTTTAAGTTAAAATTAAATACATTATTTTTGTTTGACACTGACAGTTTGGGAGATTATTTTATGGGGACAAAATACTTACTTACATATTGAAAGGTAATGTTTACTTTATCTACTTTGTTACATTAAAGTTTAAACAAATCAAGTGAAAATGATCAATAAATGAACAAAACTTTAAAATTATTTGACCAATTTTAAAAAGGTTTATAACACTTTCTTCCTAAAATCCACCCTGAATCCACTCTTCTGTTGGGATCAGGACAACAACACATACTGAGATTTGGATCAGGTGATCTAATCTGTTTTCAGAATACTTTTTTTCCTGAACAAGTCATTTTCAAGATTTTCTACAATCCGATATATATATATATATAAAAGGCTTAGATTATCTCTTACCTGTGCTCCTGCAGCGCCTGACTGATGTCAATATTCGATACCACATCTCCATAAACCAACACGAAGTCTGAGCGCACAAGAGACTTTGCATCAACATCCCTGAGAACATCCCCTAGAGAGCGATACAGATCCGAGGTGATGATGTGGACTGTGTTTGGAGAGGTGGGTCTACACCACTTCGACTTCCTGCCAGAGAGACAGCCACAGGTCAACATCTTTCACTGAGACCAATATGCACAGATCAAGTGGACAATCATGCAGTATCAGTGAAACTTACAGCAAGTGTTCCTTGATTTTACTGGCCATCCAGCAGCAGAAGACAAATGTTTCCTGCACCCCAGTGGAAGTGAGGAACTCCAGGGTGTAGTCGATCATGGCAACATTACCCAGCGGCAGCAAAGCCTGTCAACAATGACAATGTGACAGGTGGCGTTAGTGAAGTGTGCTGCCTCATGGTGGAAACAGAAAAACAAGCTCCCGAGCATCGTTAAACAACACAAACAGCTCTATCAACGGCTTCAAGCGACATGTTTATCTGTGATAGCATGTTTACATCAGTGTCAGTGCAGCCCCGACACTGTTTACAGCGTGGACAGTAGCTAGCTACCATTAGCGGTTCAGTTAGCTTAGCTTGCTGCGTACCCTCGGCTGGTCTTTGGTCACCGGGAAAAACCTCCGGTTGAAGCTGTCAGCGACTAAAACAGCCTGCAGCGGCTGCTCCTCTTCCTCCTGCTCACTTGCACCTTTTCTACTTGAAAAGCCAGAGCCCGAACGACTCTGTTTCCCCCCCTTACCGGCCATGTTTGACTCAAAAATGCTAAGCAACTCCGTCGTCACAATCTGCTACGGTGGCTGCGGTGGGACAATCTTCTTTTCGTGGCTGTCTGGCTGTAGTCAGCGGCGTCACTTTGTGGTGACATGTGCTGGGGACATCTGACATGAGACGTTATGATGTTTACCATAGATGAAGACATATTTTAACACTATTTGGAAGAAATATTCAAGGCTGACATTTATAAGGCGGGAGAGTGTTAAATGCTCCTGTATTTAGCATCAAACACTTAATTTCCTGCGTTCTGGAGAAATGTTCTGCACCATATAATATCTTTATTTATATGAAGGGAAACACAAAATTCTGGTGGCAGGATTGGGTAAAAAAAACAAAATACAGAATATAAAACATTTATTAGTTATCAGCAGCTTTTTACTTTTTTTTGGCTTTTGTTTCTTCTATTTTTACATTGCATGTTTTCTTATAGAGCAAATAAACCTTTCCCAAAATATTATTTGTTCTCTAACATTTGTTGTTGCAAGCTATTTTTCAGAAATTTTAAACAAATGCTTTCACAAAATTGATGGGAACCAAATCAGCTATTTCAAAAACATGGTGGGGACATCCCCAGCATCCCTTGTGTAAATGACACCTGTGTAGTGCAACCGTGTGTTCGCACATCGGGTCCAGGACTATAACAGAGCTAAGAATGTATACAATGATTTCATTTTTCACTTTTTTAATTACAGAAATGTCTTAAATTAATCTATAAACAGGGCCATAGTTTTGAGGTCCACAAACTTAAGAATGACTTTTCATATTATATATGTTAACTGTTTAAAAATATTTGTCAATGAATTTCATTTTCCTACATGAGCATCAAAAATTATTCCTCGCACTGACTGGAATAAAACTGTGGTGAAGATTTTTTTTTTTAGCCAAAAATGTAATCAGATGTTTTTAATATATACACTTGAGCAAACACACTGAAATTGGGAGCTGCTATAATCCATATCTTTTTTTAAATCTTATTAGTACATTTCTCACAGTAAATTATATGTATTTTCTTAAATAAGACTTTGTTAATCTTGTCTGTAAATCAATATTTTCTATAAATATTCCAAGCTTTATGCCTTTGTATTTAATTAATATATTCACTACAAATGTTCAATTATAGTCAGCATACACAAAAGTCATATCTAAGTAAAACATTTGATAACCCAGGTTGAAAAGCATGTTTAAAATGTAATTTAATCTATAATAACACTACCTGTGTGTTTTCTGCGAAAGTATAAAGACACGTGAGGTTCAATCAAATCTATCTCTCCAGAACTTTTAATACAGGAGTTAATTTACAATATCAGCTATGGTAGCAGAGGATAGTCATTCAGAACATTACACACCAGTCATACCCTGATTCTCAGTGACTAAGGATATTGATAATGTTTTAGTGGTTAGTGCTTTATTATTAGTTTTATCTTCATAATGATGACCTTTACCATCACTGGTCATCGTAGGTTACATCATAGTTAAAACCTACACAAAAGATTCTCCATGACATCTTTGTTAAGAATTACTTTATTGCAGAAAAACAGTTACTGAATATCTGAACCAACATGTTTAAGTTTAACAGAGACAAAAACATCTGGCTCCTGCCGTCAGTTTAGACAAGAACCTTCATTCACTGTTCTGTTAAAGTTCAAAAGTTCAGTTTTTCATTTTGTTCTCAGCCACCTCAGATTGTAAAATACATTGCACTGCCAGAAAAAGAAAAACTATTGGTGGTGTTTGGTTATGTTCTTTGCATGCTCCAACACGGAGTCATAACGCGAGGTTTTAGATGTCCAGGAAGCTGGAATTCCCTCAAATCCAATCTGTGAGAATTAAAATAGCACATTTTATAAATTATCAGACATACTGGCATAACATTAAATATAATGAATTTAAGATTAGCACACAGTCATACCTGAGCCCCCAGACAGGCACCGATGAAGGATCCTCTGCTACAGGTGCATCCCCCACAGCTCATGGTTTCTCGTACAGCCTGCTCAAAGTTCTTGGCTGTCAGGACTCCATGCAGCGCTGCTTGGAAAGCACCTGGCAACCCTGAAAGAATATCGGCACCAGGTGTGAATGGCATGAAGGAATTTAACTTGTTGTTTCAATATATGTCTTTTAAATAACATCTATGTAAGTTACAGGTAGAAATCAATTACTGATCTTTGCTCATTAAAAGTACGACTTAGTGATGAGAGAGAGGATAAAAGGAGCATCAGGAGGATACCTCATGTGTTTGGAAACACAGTGGGGATTAGCTCCTGAGGAGTCTTTGATAAATTCTCCTTCACCTGATGAATGTGCCCTGGAATGAATTGGACAAGAAGACCATAGTCACTCAAATCAAATAAACATCTGTAAAAATGTAAAGTTACATAAATGTATCTTTAGATTGAGTCACCGTCTGTTCAAATTAATACAAACATAGGGACTACTCAGTATCTTAAACTAGCACAAAATGAGGAAGGTAAACCCTTTAATCCCATGACTCAGTCCCATGACTTTGGTGTAGTGAAGCAACAATGCTGCAGGGCACACATACCAATAACTGCTTTGTCCAGATCCTGGGGCTGCTTTCTGTTCGGGTCACTGAGCTGATCCAGTACAGAGTCCAAAGCTTTTGGATCAGGACCGTTCAGGATGAAATACTCCAGTAACCTGGAAAATAAGTCAATGTACAATTCATTATTTATTTCAACCTTAGTTTGGCCCCTATCTGCACTTGGTTTCTTTCTGTATACGTGTTTATATATAAATAGCTATTAAGTTATTTTAATCATTATATCTGCTTCTCTGGAAACCTTCAATTTTTATGTTGTTTTATCAACTTGATGTATATGGAAAACTTACTGACCTTGCAGCCGCCAGAGTCTCTGCCACACATGCATCATTGTTCTGGGTGACACGGACTGCCTGCTCAACCTTTTCAAGCATGTCAGGTTTTCCTGCATAAAAAGCCACTATAGGAGCCAGTTTGGCTATTCCATCAATCTGACAGTCAGTCTCACAGCCTGGGGCAAATAAAACACATTAATTAGAGCTGCTTCTCTTAATTATTGTTATGAATTTACTGCAGATGTACCTGTCTCCTCTTTGCCTGCATCCACATTCTTCAGAAAGCTCTTCAAGCTTGCATGTCGCCACGGTCCCTCGATGGGCAGCTGAGGTCTTGGCCCTGGTATACATAAGGACAAACACAACATCATCGGTATTCCCACCTGACTAAGTCAAAAGTGGTGAATTCCTTCTCCAGCAACAACATAGATGTTGGTTAGCATTTCTTACCTCCCCTCTCTCTGTAAGGATCATTGACAGGCGTGTCATAGTCTGACCCAGGCCCAAAAAATTTCAGTGTGCGCTGCTTCAGATCCTCAACATTTAGACCTGGTCAAAAATATATTTACATATGTGAGGCAAGTGGTTAATGAGATATAAATCATCATCTTACATCCTCGCAGAACCCAGGGGGTCTAATTTTGGAATATCAGGTGTGGTGAGAATGTGGAGCTCAGATGTAAGTTTAAGAGTCCATGAGGCGGCCTATTGGGTACCTCCACATTCAGACAAGGACTCCAGCAGGACAAATGCCTGGTCTCCGTAGCAGCTCTGCTGGCCCGTCTGCCTCCTGTAGAAGGGGTTGGCCGACTCAGAGCGGAACTCAGGGTTCGGATCCTGAGCCAGAATCCCCTGCAGCTTCTGGAGGTCGTACACCCAATGGAGGGGCTGAGCTGTAGTGGATGAGTCATCAGGTCAGTTTTATTCTGAACCAGAAGTCCCATGAAATTAAATGGCTAGCTGAGTATAGTAAAGGTACGACAACATGCAAAACTACTGGTATTGTGGACTCAGATGATAGCAAGAAAAAGTGCTTGCTATAATGATAAGGTTCATCTTTACCCGAAGGAAGTTCTGACTAAACAGATACAACATAACTCTACAGTATGAAAGACTTTATTACTGTTATTACCTGCTGCATCTGCCACAGCTGATCCCACGACAGCTCCTATCGCTCTGTTGGCCAGAGCTGCAGCCATCTGTAAAAGTATTACTGGGATTTAGGAGAAGGTTATCATTTACATTTTAAATTTAAAAAATACATAATTTTTATTAGACCTGAAACTCTAGATTAATCAATCAACACAAAATGTATTTGCAAATTTCATAATCAATCAAAATCGTTTAGGGCAGAAACACCAAGCTGTGAGGATGCGCTGCTGATCTCTGATTAAGTGCGTGAACTGAATATTTTCGGTTGTGGACTGTAGACATTTTCTAGGAAATTGTGACAGGTGTTGTTCATTATTCTAAAAGTCATCAACTAATCCATCAATAATAAAGATGATTGTTGGTTCCAGCCCTGTTTTTAATATTTACAGACTATTTCTCTAATATTTTTTTACTAACTATTCTGACTCAGGTGTGACAGAGTGTGAAACGATTCCTCATTAGGTGATGTTTAACTGGCGAAAGAGCAGTTTGATTTTATCTGCACTCTACTACTTTTCCTATGGCCTCTGACAGGCTGTGTGTGGCTTGAAAACAAGTGGATAAATAAATGAGTAGATATTAGCTCGATGTGAGGCATCTAGCTTCAGTAGCTTTATTATATGACTTGTATACAACACTGTTTACCTCTCTATTATTTTAACTACAGCAATGGCCTGTGCTGAGTAACGTTAGCAGTCGCAGAGTTTACGCTAACGTTAGTTGTTAACATTGTTGACCGCTAACGTTACCTAACGTAAGCTAGTTATGGGGCGTAAATGTTGAGAAGCCTTACCTTAAACTCCGTTTAATGTATACGTACAAACTGAAACCCAGTGCTTTCTGCAATGTTTTAACACTCGTCACCGATTTCGACTGTTTTCATTATGAAATGTTTTAGCTCTTTAGCACCGCCCACATAGAAGCAACAATATAACACCGCCCACCTCAGGTCACCCTTGTACAGACTGACCAATGGACATAATAATAACAATGGACGTTGTTAGAGCTGTTATGCAAGACAGATATGCTTACTACGACTGTGGCAATGGAATACATTCATGTCCTTATATACAAATACATTCAAACCAATAACGTTGTATTAATATGGTGATTTTATTAGGCTACACATAGGCTATCAAATACCCCAAACACTGACAAACTGACAATGAAACAAATGTGCAGTGTTTAAGATCAAACCCTAGTATAACATTTTTAGTAGTCTTATTAAAATTTCTAAAACATTTCCAGCATCTAAGCTGATTATAACATCACTTACGGTTCAAAGACCCCGGGCAACTTGTTCAGGCTTTTGGTCACAGTTTAGATTAGAGAGCGTCTTCTACTGAGCAGGAGAGGAAACTGCTGCAGACATGATAAGTGAACCGAAAAGAGAGTTCCTCCTATGGACAAACCATCCCATAGAGCCTCTCCCTATACTGTATACACTGTATGTGCAAATATGTGTGGATTCTTGACAGCAAAGTTTTTTTTAGAGTAGGACAAACAAATGACGTGAGGAACACATTTATTATATTATTGGACTAAAGAGGGCATGCTCAGAGAAGTTATAAAGGTGAAGGAATTATCCACTACACTCCACACTGGAGACCTTTTCACAGCTGACATTTTGACTTAGCAGGATAGCACTGATATTACTAATAACATCAATGAATGCTCAGCTCTACCTGACATTGTGACAGTGAGCCAGCATGCACAATGCCAGGATCCTGAAACTGAAGCAGTTACATGGAATTTAGCCATTGTTGATTTTATTTATTTTTTAAACATGTTTTCCTACCCTAACATGTGGAAATGTCTTCTGTGGATAGTGATTTGTAAATAAACTCACTTTGTCTTGGGTAGTTTGCAAGAGTTGTGTCATCCTCCCATTCACCGTGTCAGCTCCCTTCATTGACGCAGTGGTTCTCAAAATGGGAACTTGAGGGGGTTACAGGGGGTCCGCAGCAAATAGGGGAATAGTTTATTTTCACTATTGTTCCATCTATACGTAAAGTAAAGTAAAGACTTAATGTATGCTTACTTTGGTTTAGGTTTCATATACTTTCTGTAACAAAACATCCTAAATCAAAAATCCCATCAGATGGGAGACGTTAGGACAAAATCATTTCAAATGAGGTGTCGTGGTCCAATCTGTGTCAGTTTAGGGGTCCTTGATGTGAAAAACTTTGAGAACCACTGAATTACGGCATTTTTTCAAAAGAATGGACACAGAGGCTAATGTTTGGTGAACTGAGGAGAATGAGAGCAGATTTAAATGCTCCATGTAGGTGAGCTGAAAAATGAATAATTTATTCTTTTGGAGCCTCTGTGTTCTGTACATCAAATCCACAGTGAAACACAAAAGACAAAACACAAATTGTTGCATTGCCACACCTCCACACCTCAGTCAGTGACGTCACAGCAGGGTTTTTTAAAGTTGAAACACCTGCTGTGACACCATGATTGGGACAGGCCAAAAGTATACTGCACTCATGAAGTCAGTGCATCTTTCAACAGTTCCCTTCAAATTAAAACTTTCCGCTCTAATACTGTGAGTGGGATGCATGTCCTGCCACAGATACGAAGGGTGTGTTGTGTACGTGTGTGCTGGGGGTCAAAGGGAGTATTACGATACCATGTAGACTGTATTTATTTATAGCTTACCGCTTCCCTTTCAATTTGTAAAGTAGTATCACATGCGATCATCTCAAACACACTTTGCACAGGGCACATGTGTACTGTATGCACAGATGGAGCAGACTCAAAACCCCCACCACCACCCTTGCCATAAAACTCTATGTTTCACTTTCTTCTTGAGTCAGGGCTAAGTGACACCTATGCCCTGAATCCTCAGCAGGTGCACCACCCTCTCCTCTCCTCACTCCCTCCATGTCCCTGAGTGACCCAGTGCCACATTCTAGCGCTGTGGCGGTGCCAGCAGCAGCAAATTAGACACCAGCACCCCCTCCTGATATGTACTTCTCTGTCCCACATCCATTATTTTTAGCTAGGATCCAAGCCTCCATCTACACTTAATATGGGAAAAGACTGCCTCATATTCAAAGCCACCTCTAAATCCATCATATCACTCTTTCTTCGTTTGGCGCAAGGCAGACAGGCTCAGCACGCACGCAAATACACACACACCATCCGTCTTCATCTCTTCATTCCTTGCTTATGCACCCTCCACCTCCATCACTGTCTTCTCTGTTCTCACTCTGAGAGAGCGTCATCTCCTCACTCCACCCACTTTGACAGGTCTGCAACACACACTCAAGCACACATGCACAAGCACACACAAACACACACAGAGCTGTCACCCCAGCAACCACAGCAGCCCCCGCCTCATCTTACCCATGCTCTGTAACACCCCACATAGACACATACTCACACCTATGTCAAACTTAGCCCAGCCCCTCTTGCACCCTGTGTCCCACTCCCAGTTTCCCATGTGAGGTTTTTAATAAGGTTGATGCAGGAGTTGGTCTTGCTCTCTTCTGGGTGACGCGGATTGGAAGGGGTTCTCCATACTTTGAACAAACAATTTTGTTTTTGTTTTTGTCCCACCCATTTGTTTACTTTCTGAAACGGCAAATACATTTACATTATTTTAGAGAGGAGCCATGAAGTGGACCTGGGTGCTTGTGGCGGTCTTGCTGTCCTTTGGGGGGCTATCATTGGGCAAGGAGAGCTTGGACTTCCCAGAGTATGATGGAAAAGACCGTGTCCACGACCTCAATGCCAAGAACTATAAGTCTGTGATGAAGAAGTATGATGTTATGGTAGTGTACTACCATGACCATCCCGGACCCAGCCGCGTCGCCCAGAGACAGTTTGAGATTGAGGAGTTGGCCCTTGAGGTGGGTTGAGATGGGAAATATGGGTAGAAAAACAGGGTAGCCTAGTGATGAGGAAACAGTATAATTAGTGCTGGATTAGTGCTGGATTCATAATGCAAATGTCTTGAACTCAAAATTGCAATTATGCGTTCGGCTGGAGGCTGGAGTAGAGTTTGTGGTTTCATATAATGTCATTCATAGTAAAGGTCAAATTGTGCGGTATCAAGGAAAGGAAAGAGAATATTTGATAACAGTTAAATGTGAAATTGAACACAGGGAGTTATCATGGAAAAGTGATGCTACAAGGTGGATAATAGCTTTGCTGGATTCTGAACTGTTGATAGGTGAACTCCTGAAAATGTGCCACAAGCCTGCAGTGTGTCATCAGTGTGGAGGCAAAGAGCTGAGCTGTGAGGATTCAAAATATTCTGGCAAACTCTGGGCATTGTGTACATTGTGTATGTGTGTGTGAGTTGATGCACTTAACACACCTCTATTAGTATACCTATCACACCTGAGGTCTCCTGTCAGCCTGGATACTTAGCAGTTTCACCATATTCCTCGCAAACAGACAATTACATCATCATTCAGTACTAAGCTTTCAGGTTTTAGGAGCCAGGTTGGTTCTCAGGTTACCTCAAAAAATACTGATCACATACTCCTATACCACGATTTCCAGGAAAAAATATCTTTGCATTTCTTATCCTCAGACAGATATTGTTTAAATAAATACTGGACTAAAATCTACTGTGAAAGTTCTATGAAAAAGTAATTGGGCTGATAAATGGGACGTATACATTGGACTATATTTTACAGCATTTGGCCTGGCCACTACACAGTGTACAGTAAATGCTGCTACCTTATATACCTGATGCATTATTATATTTTCAGGAGAGCTGCAGGCATTGCTGGCGGCTCCTTTTAGAATTGACATGCAACCGTCTCTGCAATTACCAACAAATTCAAAAACAGATTTTGGATATCAATTCAGTGGGATAACTCTAAGTGTAATCTGCAGTCCATACAAAACATTCAAGCTCTTTTTCTGACTCATTTTTGACAGCTGTGATCATATAATCACTTTAATGTGTGGATAGATTAGCAAGAAAAGTTGATGAAGGATTTTTGTTTTTGCTGTGTTCATGTGGAAAGACTTTGGGTGGTTCTAAATCTAATGATGTGAAATCAACAAAATTAATGAAAGCAGAGGAAAATCAGTAATAGGTAATTATAGGAAGGAACACATTTATAACCAAATCTGAGAGAGAGAGAGAGAGAGAGAGAGAGAGAGAGAGAGACGCTGCTCTCCTTAGCATATCACATCATCTCAACAGCCTCTGGTGTCTCTGTATGGGAGCATTAGGGCTTGGTCTCAGGGCTGGAGGCCAGCACTGGAGGTTCTGGCTCCAGTAGTGCTGGCTCAGCTCGGCGCTGTGATTGACACTTGCAGTACTGTACTTGTCAGCGGATCCCAGAGGGCTGAGCATCACTGCCACCTCGCCAAAATAGTCCTGGGGCTGGTGTGGCTTCTGGCGCTATATTTGTCCCGAGCCGCTTTTGTGGTGGGTCGAGCTCGCTGAAGGCTTGTGTTTCTCCTTAAGAATGTATTATGATTTACATTTGATGAGGTTTTATTATTAGTAACAGACAACAGCAGAAGGCTCAACATCTTAGAGGTCAAGGCGCTCTGCGGGGGCTAGTTAAAGTTAAATGAAATGTGATATAATAAGAGAGTGAGGAAGTCATATTTAAGTGTTTTCTCCCGTGGTCAAAGAAGACTGTTAAGGTGACCTGAACACTGTAACAGAGTTCTATGTGTAGTTTAGGATTGTGTGTTAGACCTAATGCTTAACAATTTTGCCATGTTTAGATTAGAGGGTCTGCATTCTCCAGACTAAAACCATTGTACTTTTAAATTGGTCACCATCCATGAAAATAGATAAGTACACTATTATCATTATTAAAATAGGATGACTCTGCACTGTCCATTTAGGAGGATAGATCATTTTTCCACAGCTAATAGTATTGTCATTGTCACGGCACGAAATTACATTTTTTCACATGTATTTGTGTATATGTATTTATATTTTAGCCATACATGTATGTCTCAGTGAACAGGCACAACAGGACAGTATTTACATTTGCATGTCATGTAGATAGAAAAAATGCAGCTATGAAAACTATAAAAACCCATCCCAGATACTGAGGCTGTTGGTTTAACCTTACATTTGAGCTACATTACTGCAGACACACATTCTGTACACCAAGTTCCAAAGACAACTTGGCATGTTTTGAGTTTAGAGGACAGACACAGCTATGAAATGAATGCAAAGTAAAGATGTCACCAGATAACTAGAGAGAAATCAACTTTATTCATATGACATATTCAAATCAAGATGCACAACCTGTAATGCGTCAATACAATGCAAATACACATAGTTATCGCTCATTTCTCATACTTGCAGATTTTTAATTTGTTAGTTTACAGGAAATGGAAACCAATTCGAACATTAGGAGACACCAGTGTTTTTTTCATATGTGTTCATTACAGTTTATCCTCAAATGTATCCACCTTCAGTTGCTTGTATGGTATCAAGCCATACTCACCTTAATCACTTGCCCTTTAAAAGTTTATTTTAGCTTTCTTAAATGCCAAAAGGGTGGGGTCTGCAACAAAATATAGTGCAAAGCAAAAATTACTGTACTTACAGACTTAATTTGCTTTTCTAAAATGTATATAATTCTAATTGTACATATTTCTGCATTATTTATAAAGTACTTACCTGCTGCTAAGCTACAAAACCGAAGCTGCTCTGCTGTACCCCACCCATCTGTAACACCAGTCAAATTAAAATAAATGGCAAGAATTATTTGCACAACAACCTGCAGGACAGCCTGGATGGTCAAACTATTGCAGATGCCAGCAAAAGCAGCTGCTCAAGATCTGTGACACCAATGTGTATGTGTGTGAGCGTGCGTGAGTGCATGCATGCTTTTTACCCTCCAAACACACTGAGACAACCCTCAAACCACTTCCTGAATGCAGTCAGGCTGTGTATGTGGCACTGTCATTCGTAGAACCAACTGTCAGTCATGAGGTTCAAGTTTCATACAGATTTAGAAAGTGCATAAGCAGCGCTCTGAAAAGCATGCTTTTATGGTAATGAAACTACTGAGTGACACAAATATGTCAAAAAGGCATAAATGTGCATGAGATTTGGATATAAATACTAGTTTTACTGTACACTTATACAGACATGTGTTCCTATGTTTTATAGACTAAACTGACAAATCTACAGTTACATGACAGTGTCTTTGTTTCACAGCTTGCAGCCCAGGTCCTGGATGAGTTCGATGATGAGGATGTCGGAGTTGGCCTCATTGATGCAAAGCTCGACAAAGTAGTTGCAAAGAAATTAGGTAAACGCTCCACAGTACATTGTCATCATGCAAAATGGCACCAGCCAGTATCAGTATCTCAGCCTTTTACTCAGCTAGAGTTGAACTATTAATCTATAACGGATAATAATTGAGACCAACCTGTTACCTGTTGTATTTACCTGTAACTAGAGACAATGTAGATTTCAGTGGGATAGTCCCTCCTTCACTTTAATATTTCTTGTTCTTATGGAAGATAAATATAAAACATGTGGGAAGGACGAGGTAAGCACCTTCTTCTCTTTTCCCCCAGGCCTTGATGAGTCTGACAGCGTCTACATCTTCACAGACGATGAAGTCATAGAATATGATGGCGAGTTTGCAGCAGACACTCTTGTGGAGTTCATCTATGATGTTCGTGAGGATATAATCTCCCAGTTAATACCCTGCCTTATTTTAGCAAAAAAGTCTCCAAATCCCAGTTTGCTTTATTTGAAGATGACCCTCGAAATCTAATTCTGGGTTCTTCTTTTCTGTCACCTCCATCTCCATTGTTTTCCCCCTTTTCTCCTCCATGACCTTCATTTTCATTCATAGGTTCTTGAGGACCCCGTGGAAATTATTGACAATAGTAGGGAACTGAAAGGCTTCGAAAACATCGAAGAGGACATCAAATTGGTGGGCTACTTTAAGAGTCACAAGTCAGAACGTAAGAATCTGTACTGTGATGGCATGATAACCTGTTGCTTGCTTTTCAACATAATTGCTCGTAATTGCATGTCAAGCAAGTGCAACAGAGACCAAGCTTAGAGTGCTTGATTTAACTTTGAGTTGCAGACGGATTTGATTTTAAAAGTGATTATTAAGTAAGCTCGCTAGCAGCTACATTGATGATGAGGGCAACAAGTCTACATTCTTAGATATTTTATACATGGAGCGGTCTATTGAAACAACTTGATGGATGCCTGTAAAATTTCAGATTTTGAGGCTTTTGCCGATGCCGCTGAAGAGTTTCATCCTCACATCCAGTTCTTTGCCACATTCAACCCGAAGGTAAGTAATCACGATTATTATATATGTTTGATCAGATACATATGAAAAGTATTAAAACAAAAGCTTTCTCTGTCTGTTGTTTGGTACTGATCCATGTCCAGTGGGTTTATCAAAGCTTTTCTTTTCTCAAAACAGCTGTCCACAGCTGCTGAAAATGAGGTTGATGAGGGCATAGCTTGTAGTGTTTTGCCAGAAAACCAAAGCAATAGCTAAAAGCTATTAAATATTCTGTTATTAGTATTGATTATTCTCTGTGGATTTGTCACTACTAGCAACTCTTTTCACATTACACATTATCATTTGATCTATTGTTGATATAAACATTTTTAATGCAACTTTAAGAGTAGGTGTTAGATCATCAACTTAAGTAAAACATACATTATTAAACAATTTTATAAAGCAATGGGCCAAAAATTGAGCCCTGAGACACTCCATGAAAAGCTATTTGATACTGACCACTGATTAATATAAAATACTCTGTGTGAATTATGCATCTAATGAACCAGAACAACATCCTTTATCCCATGTATTTAACACTTAAAACAAACAATATGTATATATATTTTATTTTATAATTGTGAGCTAGTCAGCTCTAGTGATGAGGAGGGTTTCAGGAAACTCAGGATGTCTTAAGCAGAAATATTTATTGAAGCTTGGCCTTGGAGAATGGCAGTACAAAGTGAGGACAGAGTGTAGTATCAAAATCCAAATCTGACGGGGGGATATTAATGGTAAATTGTCTGTACTTGTGTGGTGCCTTTCTGGTCTTCCAACCACTCAAAGCACATTAACACTACACTACATTCACCCATATAGAACAGAGACTAACATTCACACACTGATGGAACAGCCATCGGGGCAATTTGGGTTTAAATATCTTGCCCAAGACACTTTGACATACAGTTATTCTTCACCCATATTTACATGTGTGAAGATTCTATTGGATATTGGTTCAAAACAAGACACTATGCTCACCCAAGTTAGCTTGAGTCACATTATGATTTGCAGGTCACATGTAATACATTCTTAGGGGAGACAGTCTGTTTGTAAACATCTAAGACTGAAGAAGAGCACCATATCTCTCATCTTTGGCTTCCAGTCATCACTCACCCACAGTGAAAGACACCAGTATGAACTATTACTATTGAGAGATAGAGGTCACTCTGCTTCTATGTCTGCAAGTAAGAATTTGTTGTTATTCAATATGACCGTTTTAGATTGCTTAAGTTGATGTAGGCTACAGTTCCTATCCGGATTGAAACAGCCATCATATTTCTGTACAATATGTTGTTATAATTCAGCTCCTAATGCTTAAGAATCAAGGTTGAAATAGATTTAAACTCAAAGACATCCTTATGATCATGTTACCAATGGGTACTCTGACTCATGCTGTGGTTT